>BPLR01010893.1:0-80118 GCA_021605095.1 Caerostris extrusa
GAATAATTTGATTATATCAGAGGAAGTGGAAGTAGTTGTAAATTCTGATCCTGGATCAGAGACTGGTATCCTACCAGCTGAAATTCGCAAATTGGTGTGGAGAGTCGTAAGCAGGTGAAGCAGATGATGAAAGAAGTGATGTTACTAAAGATAAATATGCACAGGTATTTGCAAGTGAATGAGAGATGCTTAGTAGTTTATAAGCAAAAGTTTTTTGATTTATGGTTTCGCATTTCTACATTTGTTTCTTTTAAAGAGACAAATGCCTTTTGCCCATTTTTACATATCTCCTTCACTGGGTAAAACTCCTATTGTATTCTATCAATTTTAATGATAAAGGTGTAAATGAGTGATTGATTTTTTAAAAGACATGTTAGACATTATATTTCATATATGTGAAAACCTATTATTTAATTAACCCAGTTGAATAGACTATTAGTAATGTGTTTAGATAGAGTGCAGGATGTACAAGTTCAAATAGGCATACATTGCAATAACTGCAATGTGAATATTATACAGATTTTATTTTAATAATTTATTAATATCATATCACTTTCTTTTTTAAAAAATAATTTTTACATTTAGATTCATAAAAAATATTCTTTTTAATTTATTGAGCATAAATCAAATTTGTGTAAAATAAAATCCAATATATTCTTTTTGATAAGAAAAGATTATTCTAATTAATAGTATTATTTTGGAGTAATTTTTTAATAAGAAATATTATCCTTGTTTATAAGTCTAAATGTTTGGAAAATACTTTGTAAAACTGTATATTGTATTTTAAAAATTGTCTAATTTAGTTAAATAATAAAAATTATATAAATCATGTCAATAGTAATCTCCTTTTTATAAGTTTAAGTAAAATAAAAATAGAGAAATAAATATTTTCTAATTGCCTTTGATTTTCTAGTATGACATTCGCCAGAGAGCTCTGAAGCTGACAGCTAACAGTATGTATGGGATGCCCAGGATCCACTCACCCAGATTTTATGCAAAACCTTTGCTGCCCCTCCATCACCCGCAGCGGGAAGAGAGGTAAAAACTTTTGTTCTTTTGAAGAATATAAAATATTAAAAAATATTTTTAGAAATCTAAACTGACTTCTATATCTTAAAAAGTTTTTAAATTTAAATTATATTTTCATCTAACAGAAAACAAAAGATCAACAACTTTTCTGAATGTGTAAAGCATATCAAACTTGCATCTTGCTCCATAAGAAAATATAAATAATGTATAAATTGTTACAATTTTGTAAACTAGAAAGTGTTTCATGTATTGTATTTCATCCACAATCACATTACACATCATAGCTTTGGTTGATTAAACATGTGGTGTCACCTTCGAGTATTTTTCTCAATGGGCATGTGTCACAGGATTTCTAGGGAAATTACAAAAGCTATCATAGATAACTATTATTGATAAGAGGCTATTCACTTATACTTTTATGTTATAGAAATATATGTAAAATATTTTAACAAGCAAAAAGTTGTCTCAGTTAGATCTCCTACATTAACCAATCATGATTATTGGAATGAAAGATTGATTGTTATTAAAAGTTTCATTATGCCGTGAGTTCTCTTTAATTCGAGACCACAGCCACACCGAATTAGCAATTTTGCCATGTCGTCAATATAGTTTTTATGGAGATGACAAAGATAAATCAGTATAGATAAAAAATGAAACAAAACATATACATATTTAATGTGCTTATGCTCATTTTGAACTTGTGAAAAAGAAATGATTGTTTAGGAATACAACCAGTATTGGGTCTTCATTTGACAGTCAATGTCAACAAATGACCAAATTAATACAAAAAGAATTATGAAAGCTAAGATTCAATCATTACTAGTTTAAAGAGAAGTTACAGTGCTTTGTTTTTATAATATTATATTAAAATTAATTTTCAATGTGCATTTTAATTTCTGGATACTAGTTTCTAAAAATTTAAACATTTCATTTGGAAGAAATTTTGTAAAAAAAATTATTTATTAATTAAAGTAATTTCATCCTTTAAAACCTAAGTAATTTTTTTTCTAAATTTGTTTACACTTTACTTTACCTTGTTATTTATTTATTTTTTAAATTTTTGATTGATTTTTTTTTTTTTTTTTTTTTTTGTCTGTTAAAATACAATGTTCTATGTCACAATTTCTTGTATGGTAATTTAATGTAATAGAAATATAAGTAAAGTACTTAGGTAATAAAAATTGAAGTAATAATTGAGAAAATTAAATTTAAAAATTTGTTAATAATATTTTTAAATAAGTAAAATGTATAAAAATATGTTATTTTATAGTTGATGCAGCTTTTAAAATATACACACACACATATATATCTTGTTTTTTTCAGATTTTATTGAAAAACCAAAGAATTAGTGGAGAAGGTATATTGATTTTTAATTAGTAGAAATAATTTGAGAAAAATTTTATTTATTTTTACTTGTTGATTTATATTTTAAAGTATGTTAACTTTATAAAAATACAAACCTAAGTTAATTATTTTATGCATCATCAGAAAATATTACTTAAAATACAGTCTTAATGTATTTTAAATAACTGTAATTACTTTTTTTTTTTTTTATTAATTTTTATTTTAATAATTTTTTGTGAGACTTTTTATAATATTACAAACTGCAAAAAATTGCATTAAATAAAAGTTGTGGAATTGCATGATTATATGTAGTTCAATTTTACATAGAATCTACATATTTTAAGAACTGTGAATTTCTTAAAATAAATTATTCATTTTGTTTCATATAATTTTTAATACATATTTTTCAATTTCATAATTTTAGTCAAATTTTAAAGCTTGCTTATAAAATTATTTTTTTTTTTTATCTTTGTAATTATTTATAGATGGGTCTTGATGTCATTTATGGTGATACTGATTCCATCATGATCAATACTAATCAAATGGAGTTGGATGAAGTTATGCAACTGGGAAATAAGGTTTTTACTTTATTATATAACTTTAAATATATGAATTACTTTAAAAAGTAATTTGAAAAATTCAAACTTGGATAAATTTGTGTCTAATGAATTTTCTAATTGTGGGAGTAATTACTATTAAACTGGCTCTTACCATCTAAATAATCAATTTCTTATTGTTTAGCTTTGTTCAGTCTACATGTAAAGATGATGTTTCTGACTGTATATAATATACTTATTCTAACCATTTTTTATTAAGTGGTTATAATGTGGTATATCTACTAGGACCAAAATGAAAAAAATGTGATTTTATAAAAATCTCTTTTACTCGAGAATTTTTTTATTAAAGAAAAAAATTGGGATGTTTAAATCACTGAAATATTAAATATATTAGAATGAAATTATAGGCATTAGGGTTAATTATTTAAATAAATTTTATATATATATATATATATTGTTATACACTCATTTTCATTCTATATATATAGAATGAAAATGAGTGTATAACAATTTTTATAATTTGCTATTTTAGGTTGGGTTTTGATTGTTGAACCAACCTATTCTAAGCAAAGGATATTAATTCAAATGATGTCTAATTTTGTTTTATAAAATATTTTTCAGTTTATTCTTTATTAATTTATTTTAAGATAGCTATTTTATACTTATCTTGCTTTGATTATTTTTATACAAAAACTCAATATAAATTTGATACCAAAATTCATATTGGGTTTTTCAGAAAAAATTCGTATCTTCAAATTTTTCTGAAAAGATATAAATAACATGAAAATAGTCTTAATGTGTAACTTTAAATCATTTTGTTCAAATTTCATTATTGAATATTTATTAAACGCTATTTATCTTGTGTGTAGGTAAAAGCAGAAATCAACAAACTATACAGGCTTCTGGAAATTGACATAGATGGTGTCTACAAACCCATGCTGCTTCTGAAGAAAAAGAAATATGCAGCTCTGTCACTGACCACTCTACCCAACGGCCAGGTTGTGTCTAAAGAAGAAATCAAGGGTCTCGACATTGTCCGAAGAGATTGGTCTCAGCTGGCAAAAAGATGCTGGACAGTAAATGCTTATATTTGATTTTACTTTCAAGTTTTTATTATACTAGAGTAGGAAAAAAAAATTGTTTTTAAGAGTTGTAGTGTATATATAATACAATAAATTTTGATAATTGAATTATAATTATTAAGATTTTTTTTTTAAATAAAACAAATAACATTTTTAGTTTGAATTCTATTATATACTGTTTCATAATAGAATTAATGTTAAATAATAAAATATGCTTACACATTTGTTATTCTCTGGATTGTTGTAATTTTATTATCATCTTGAAAATAATATGTGTGAATGGAGTAAATGATTATTTAAATAAATAAAATATTACCTTAAATATAAAAAAAAAAAAGAGGGGGATCATTTTGCTGTCGTTTAAAATTTAAAAAAATATTTTAAGTAGTTTTCATTTAAAAGCTCTTAATTTTAAGTCAAAAATATTAATAGTCACTTACTTAATGTTTTCTGTGAATTGTAAATTTCTTCTTTGTTAGTATGCTCTTTTTACAAGACAAATTTTCTTGCAGATATATCATTCAAGAGATACTGTCAAATAAATCCAAAGATGAAATTGTTGACAATATTCATTCTCACCTCATCAGCTTGGGTGAAGCAGTTACTCAAGGAAAGAAGCCCCTCACTGATTATGTCATTTATAAAGTAAATATATTTTATTATTGCTGAATTTTTTATGTATCTATTTTATGTTATGATTTTTATGTATTTTAAAATATACTAAATAACTATGAGTAGTAGTGAATTTTTATCTGTTTTACAAAAGTGAATGATCTTAACTTATTACCTTGAATAAATGCCTAAATATTTATGATTTTTGAAACATAGCAATGATTCCATCTGACGATGAGTAATAAATACATAGATTATTATCATGGTAATTTTATATTTACTCGTCATGCATAGCTATTACCATATATTTCCATCGCTTATATAATTGCAATTATTTTTTAAATAAATGAATAAAAAGTAAGTTTAGATATTTTAAACATTTACTAAAGTATTGTTTCTACCAAGTATAGCTTTCTTAAGAGAAAAAATAATTAACTTTAAAAAAAAAAGTACAAAAGTATATTCCTTTTTAGGCATAAATAATCTAATGTGTACTGGTGTGAAATGTTTTTTTTTCTTTGTTTGTGTGTAGATATGTAGAAATATGAATAAAAAGAGAAAGTTGCTTTCTATAATTTTTTTGCTGTAAATTCATCCACATTCTTGTTATATTAACAAAACTAAAAAATAATCACTTAATTAACCTGACAATGGATAAATAAGTAACACATTATTAATTTACAAAAAAAAATGTTTATTAATGATTACAATAGTGTAAAATTAATTAGAATTTTTATTGCAGCAACTCACTAAAAATCCTGAAGATTATGCCAATGAAAAAAATCTTCCTCATGTGTTAGTGGCTCTGAGAACAAATGCAAAAGGAGGAAAAAAGTTAAAAATGGGTGACACTGTTGGCTATATCATATGTTTGGTAAGTTGTACTTTTATTTATACATGATTTATCTTTTATTACATTACTTGAACTATGATTTAGCCCTAAATTCTTTAATTTATTGGTTCACCTGTAGTTTGTATGAAATGTAATTCTCTGTTTTGTATAAAGAATAATACTGAATTTGCTTGAAGTTTTCAACTTTATGTTGATTAGTTATTAATAGAGATTGTCATGAATCATTTTTTTAAAAATACATTGATATTTCAGTGTTAAATCCATTTGAAAAATAATTAGTATTCAATGATGCTTTAATTCATTAATAAGTAATTTTAATAAATTCATAAAATTGTAATTATATTGTTAATGTATGCATTAATATTTCTTTTCTTCTTTAAGACTGAATTTGAATAAATAATATTTTCAGGATGGTTCTGACCTTCCAGTTACTCAGAGGGCTTACCATCCAGACGAACTGAAAAGCAATGAAGCTCTCAAAATTGGTGAGTTGTCTTGTATATTTTTTTATTAATATATATTGGTAATGAGGAGGCTTTAAATAAAGTAAAATAGTGTTATTAAAAATATTTTATTATATAAAAGTGACTTCTATTTACTTTTTTTTTTTCCAGATGTTTCATATTACCTGACACAGCAAATTCATCCTGTAATCTCTCGTCTTTGCGCTCCCATTGAAGGAGCAGATGCAGCCATGATTGCCAAGCTTTTAGGTGTGTTCAAATTTTTTTACTTCTCATATTGATTATTCAGTTAAATGAAACCATTTTTTCAAGTGTTTGGCCCTTCTAATAATCATCTGCAAAGATTTATCAAAAACTAGTTTTCTTGTTTTTGATAAATCTAGAAATTAGAATTAGATTCTTTAATTGTGTTTTTACTATATTATAATAATAAAGTTGAATGTATTTAGTCTTCAATTTACCTTTAGACTTTGTTTCAAAAATTTTACCATACATACATACCCACACACATATATATTAAATTAGGCATTAGTTTTTCTTTTTGTATTTAGTTTTAAAATAACAAGAATGTTAGTGTTTCATAATTATTAAGATTATTTCTATCATTTGCCTTATTAATTTCAAGTGAATGCTTTTTTACTGTTCAGGCAGTTATTGAAATGTGGTTATTTTTTTTTCTTGGTATTCTAACTCAAATTGTAATGATATTTGTATCTGTTCAATGTTACTAATTTACGAATTGCTTACATTATGTCTCTTGCCATTGGTAATTAACTTACTAGAAATTTTAATAGATATTAAATTCAGAAATTGCATACTAGGAAAAAAAAAAAAAAAAAAATTTTTTTTTTTTAATGTTGTGATTGAAGTAAAATTTTGACAGTAATCTATAAAAAAAAAAAAAAAGATGATTATTAGATGAATTTTTTATGTTATTAATCTTTTCATTAGGTTTGATGCATCAAAATATCAGTCAATGATCAAGACTGTTGAAGATGAAGAAGATAAATTTCTCAACCCATCTTCTCTGTTTGATGATGAGGAACGTTTCAAGGACTGTGATAAGTTAATTCTTAAATGTCCTGCCCCCAGTGCTCTCAAGAAATTGTCATGGACAGTTCATTCAGAAAGAGGTTGATTCTGTTGCAAAAATTATGTTAATAATTAGCTAACTGTTACTTTTTTTATCAATGTCTTCTTGTTTAATTAAAACAAATTTAAATTTTCATGTGAAGTTTATAACTAAATAATTTTGAGTGCCATACTGAAATGTTTCCAAAGTCATTATTTGTTACCAGCAAATAAAATTTTTCAAAATTTATACCATCATTTATATTTTGTAATGTAGCCATATTGATAGTCATTATAGGTACTTTTTGCGTTGTCATACAAGAAGGCTATATCTTTACTTAATATTTTTCACAGCTTCGCACAAAGTTTGAATTGTTAGATTCCGCATTAATGACTATGTATTGCCACATAAAAATGCATATAATTCCTTTGTATTTGAAGAAGAATTCATGTTCTATTGGTAACTTTAAATTTTGTTTTAACTTGCTCTGTTCTATTGACATTCACTTTGCTTGTGGGTTGAACAATGCACATATCTCTCATCGTTGTTTTAAGAAATTATGGAAGTTAATGTTGAAGGATGTATGGCCCAAGAACATGCTTCACTGAAGAGAAATCAAGGTGCTGCAAGGTAAAAAAAAAAAAAAAAAAAAAATAAGGAGAGTTGAGGACTGAGTTAAAAAGATAGGAAGTTCTAGTTTTAAGATCTTGAGATTCTCAGGATCTCAGCGGACGATGAAGATTTGAGAAGGTGTAAGATGTTTGAACTGGTTGATATGTGATATGCAAGAGCTAAATTCGTTGTAGATATCCATAGCTGATACTGCCGTTGGGTTTTGATTCATGTGTAAGTAATTTATGAATAAATGTTGTTTTTAGCCTTGTTGAATATAAGTTGTTCAAATTCCATATGAAGGAAATCTAAGAATGTTGCCAACTTTCCTTTTTGTGTTTGGAAGTCAAGAACCCAATCAAAAACTTACTTTACAATTATCCAGCTGATGACATGTTTCCAAAAATGTGATTGCTGAGAATTAAATAGTCACCTCAAGGAGCCTGCTTACACAAATGATATTTTGCCACTTTAGCACTGGAATAAGTTTACAAGTAGTGTGGTTTTTTTTTTTTTTTTTTTTTTGTTCTCATTCTACCCGAGTAATGTGTGTCGCTATTCAAATGGAAATGCCACTATAGGGAACCATTGACTTAGGCACTTTTCTAAGCAAGTTCTCTTATTGTAATATCTAATCATTTTTTTTTTTTAAATTTATTTATTTATTTTTTTATAGATAATTGTGATTTACTTTTTAATGGCATACTTTATTCTCCTTTTTAGGCCTTGTCTGTACAATGCCAACTCCAGTCATGCCCTAATTGCAAAAACGCATCTACTACCTTTTTGCTGGAAATCTTAGAAATCAACTGGAGAAGCTTATGAGGAATTATATTTCTAAATATTACAAAGTAAGATTTGTTTTTTTCTCTCTCTCTGCATTCAATTTTTAATAGAGTCATTTTATAACACTTCCGGAGTCCTAATTAATAGCAGATTTAAAAAGAATTTTAGTGATAAAAGTTTTTCGGATTAAAAAATTTTGAATTTAAATGTGTCGGTTTTATTTATTCATGTCTGGATTTGTCTTATATTAACATTTAGAAATAATTTTATCGATAAAAGTTTTTGATGTTATTGATTTTACTATCATTTTTAGACATTTTCTATATAGTTTCTTAAACATGTTATCATCCTGTGTATCTTTATTTATGGAAATTTTTTATACTTATTTACAAATAGGTTGCGTTTATTATAAAATTGATTTCTAAATTTAACATTATCTTATCTTATTCTTTGTGTTAGCTTATAATTATTAATCTAGACAAATTATTCTAGTTTGAACTAATTGCATTCAATGGTCAGTCTAGCTACTGTTACTATGGAGATATGATTATATTTAGATACAATATAAGAGGATTTATCTTACATGCAGAGTAAGTTGGAATTGATATGAATAACTTGAAAAACCCAAGGAAATAAACATTTTTCATATAGCATTTTTTCAGACTATAAACACAATAAATGACAGAAATTTACAAACTCTTTTTATTGTGCCTTTATATTTTTCTCTCAACTGTTTAAAATGCAATAATAAATGTATTGATGCAAGGTTTACCATACAATATCAAAAATGAAATCAATTTCTGAAATAATTGAAAGAATAGTTCTTGTAACATCTTCAAATATTGCAAAAATCAAGGCTGGAAATATCAGTAAATTGTGAAGGCTAACTAACTGATTTATCTTGAACAATTCAATTTTCCCCAAAAATTATATACAAATAATTTCTGGCACCGATAAAAGTAATTAGCTATCTTTTGATTATGCAGAAAGCATTGTCTATATTACTGAAAAAGGGAAACTCTGTTTAATTTAAGATCACTTGCAATATTAACATAAAATAATCTAATTTTAAATTTTGTAGTTTTGCTAATTCTTTAATTAAAAATCCCCTTTGTTTTCAAAAGTATATTATTCGTTTATTTTCACTTACAAATATCACTTTCTTCTATACATTATTATATGAAAATATTCGGTTTTGCATCTTTCTTTATTTGATTCACTCTGCATAATCATCCACTATTACATTGTAAAATTCCTATTTGACTTCCCATTTTAATAGTAAGAGTCATTGCACAAAAAAATATATATATCTTCTTTTTTCAATTTTACTTTCTGAAAAAAGGAACATATTTTTATTCTATAATTTGAAAAATTCCAAGAGGCTTTGAGTTATTGACACTATTATTGATTCTAAACAGCTGATTATGATTGAGTGCGTGGTTTAAAAATATGCCGAAAATCAATAAGATTATTTTAATTGAAAGATTTTAATTGCTTTTAAAATGATTGCCCTTTTCCCAAGATTTTAAAACAAATTAAATATGTACAAAAAAATCTCAAAATGATTTCAATATAAAAAAAATGTTTTTTTTTTTCTGAGAAAAAAATACCCTAAGAATCATATTTCTAAATAACAGTAGCGGATTCAATGGTGGTTTATCTTTTGAAGTTTTAGTTATAGGTTTCGTATGTTTTGATCTAATTCAACCTATCTTAAACCTATAATGCATTAACCGATAGTCCTTTCGAATATACACAAATTCTTTGAAGAACATCTTTGCCAAATGTGGAGATTCTTGTCTTTTCTCTCTGTGTTGCTTAACTCACACAAAACTTCTCTTATCATTATAAATTATAATTTTTTTTTTTTCTCACTAGTTCTCCCTCCAGTGTGAGGATGTTGGTTGTGCTTACCAGACTCGAAAAATGCCTCTTCTCTTCTCTAGCGGAGGGCCTGTGTGTCCAGCTTGCAGGAATTCAAACTTGCAATTAGAGGTTAGTTTTATCAAAATTTATATATATATATATTATTAAAAGAAATTAAATAGTTTAGATTTCCAAAATTTATACAGATATATTTATAATAATTTCTGTTTCATATTATGAATGCATAGGTAAAAACAAACAATTCAAATTAATAATCTAATCTTGAACTAATATTCAAATTAGAAATATTACACACAAATTGTGAACTTTGTAATTTCTAAGAATGCAATAGTATATATTTATTCAATTAATTTTGTTTAAAACTTTAAAAAAAATTTAAAATATTGCATATTTAGAAAATGGAATTTTTATAGAATAAAATTCCACAAGCTTTAAAAAAGAATTGTAAATAAATCTTAGTATGCTGTCAATTTCTTGCTTTAAAAATTAAAAAACAGCTTGTTACATTTATTTATTTTCATTGTCCTGTTTTTAATTAGTAAACATTTTTAGTAATACTGAAAACCGAAGGAATACCTAATAAATCATATTAACAAAACAATCTACTACAAAAAGAAATATTCTACTCTTAGCAATTGTAAATTATATAAATAATATGTATTCATTAAAATACTTATTTCTTTTTGAAGAATGTCTTTTTTAATATGCCCATTTAATAAAACTCATGCATATTAATTGAAAGTTTCATTTATGAAATTACCTATTAAATAATTTAAAAGTTTTATTTATTTCAAGTGAAAATGTGACTATTAATTTTAACATACTTTTTCATTGATGGAACAATCCAAAAGTTGGCAATAATGTAAATCATTTCAATTCACATAGTTCATATTTTTTTTTTATTGAAATTATTTTTGTATATAATTATTTTCTTTTCAGTATTCCGAAGCTCAACTTTATACTCAGTTAGCATATTTCCAGAATATATTTGATTTCAGTAAAGCCGAAAATAATCTTTCAAAAGAAGAAAAAGGTAAGTTTCTGAATTAAATTTTTGAATTTTGAAATTTCTTTTAACAATATTTTTTATAATTATCTTGTAAAATGGTTGATTTATTTGTTTTTGAGTACAAAATTAGTGTAAACATTGGCTCACTATAAGGTACTTCATTTTATCATTAAAACTGGTGTTTACATATTAAAAAAAAATTTCATAACTCACAGTTTTATTTTGTCTGATTAGCCATAGTTTGGAGGCCACGATAATAACTTTAGAAATATATATAATATTTTTAAAAATAAAATAAAATTTAAATTTATGACAAGTAGTTATATTCATTATAGTATGCAATATTTTTGTTAACTAGTGATCAATATTAATAAAAACAGATTTACTGTATATAATAACCTCTTTATAATCCAACATTCTGTAGCTCTTCTCATTAAGTCTTTGCTTTCATATGAATTTGGGCATTTATGATCTTGACAGTCAGATCGCAATAATGCTGCTTGCTGTCATTTATTTATATTAGGTTCATAATGTGTATAACACATTAAATATGTACATCTTTTAATGATTTAAATTTTTATCTAGAGTGAATGATTTAAATTATCTAGTCCTTAAAACTATATTGACTCTCAATAAAGTAAAATTGCATATGCAGTACAGCCTCAGTTCCGAACCTGCCATATTAAAGATCTTACTTTATTATTTTTTAATTTTTAGAATGTATTAAATTTACTACTATAGGACAATTTTGTTCATTTAAAATTATCTAATTTTATCTCTGTACTCATTGAATCATTATATTATTTATTTTATTCCCCCAAAAGGCAGTCTACAGGCAGGTAAGGAAGAAAAGGAGCTTTATGACAGAATGAAGATATCGACAGATAAAATCCTAAGTAAAAGTGCATATGGTATTGTGAACCTCAGTACATTATTTGAAGGTCTCTTTCAACAGGATTCAAGTTCCTTTTAAAGATGCTCAAGTAGAAATCAAGATTTACAAATAATACTTTTTTGTTTGAATCAAGCTATACAATTAAAATGTTTATTTAAATAAGATGATTTTTCAAGAATTGGAACTTTAAACTAATGAAGTGCGGATAAATGAAGGATTATGGTATGTATAACAACCATAATATATCTTTTAAAAAAATCTTCATATTGAGGGAAAATGTGATTTAAATCAGAATTTTATGCAAGATCATTCTTGCCTTATTTAAAATTGAAAAGTTTGGTCTTTTAAACAAATTATTTAAATTTGTATCATCAATGAAATAAAATTTTCATTGCACTTTCTCCAGCTTATATGTGTTCTGTAATGTACAGATTTTCATTGGTTTTCATATATTTTTGAAATCTGTTCTGATTTTCAAAAATATTATAATTTTTTTTTAATTGTCCTGCTTATTAAAAGAAATATGGAAGATTTATAGCATTGATTAATGCTTAAAAATAATTTATATTTCATAGAATCAGATTTTCCAAATCCTTGTAACTCCTTTAAAAGTAACCCAATATATTTTTCTGTATAAAGTTTAAATAAATTATCAAATCAAAATAATTTTGCAATAATTTAGAAAATTAGAATGTGTGAATGTCACTTTTAAAAATTCATTTCTTATTAAGTATGTAAGTATTGTTATAAGGAAATTATTATTTAAAAATTTTAATTCTTCCACGTTGATTAAATTCATTTTAATGTAAATAATATGATAAATTTACTGCTCTTAAATATTTTTTTTAAAGAATTTACATGTTTTATTTATTTCTATTCCAATTTGTAAATAAATGTACAGTAGACTGTGTGAATGTTATATTTTTAATATATGCAAAACTGCATGATTTGTGTATTTTTTTAAAAATTTCTTTGTTATTTCAAACTTTTTAATAAAGTTATTTTTAAATTAAATAGTTTATGCTACATCCTTTAATCTAAAATTGATTTATATATTTTTTAATTAATGAAATAATTAACACAAAGTAATAATTTCGTATAACAAAATAGACTCTAATTTAATTTATTGGACTTTTTTTTTTTCTGGAATAATGATGTTGAAATTACTTGGAATTTATTTAATATCTTTTAACATTTTCCTTCTTCAAACTAACAATTGATAAACTTGTTCTATGTTTTAAAGGCTTAAATCTTCAATTTCTTGTTTAAAAAATGTAGTTTTTCACAAATTCATTAAATGTTCCTCACCTGTCATGTTTATGATTTTTATTTATTATTGGCAGTAGTATTGTTATTACACTAATTTTAGTTTTTTTTAAAATTTAATTTTTTATTATTTTTTTTTAATATTTGCATGTAGCATTGACTTTTAAATTCTGTAGAAAAAAAGAAAATTAAAAGCATTTTTACTTATTTACCATATTATATTATTATTTTTTGTGTATGTTTTGGTACTTTTCCGTTAGCCAGGTGCACATTTCGCCAACATCAGATTTTTCATTTTGGCGCTGACACTACTAATCAGCATTATAAACAAATTCTAAAATGTACATATCTCATTTTCATAAAACGAATAACTCATTTTATTATTATTATTATTATTTTTTTTTTTAATAAACTTAGAGAATATAAGCATGCCATATTTCATCTGCAGCAGGCTAACAGGAAATGTATCAACATTTTTTTTTTTTTTACGAGAGATCTGTATATAGACCAACCTTTGTAATTTAGCTTTAGACAAAGTTATAAAATTTTTTGTTCTATACACTGAAATATGCGATGTTATTTGCCACTTAGCTAACAAAGCTATATCTGTCAGAGATAACATTTCAACTTGTTCTACACATCGATTGAATAAAGGATTAACTGAGTAGTCGGTTCTTTAATCATCCCTATTTGCTTACTTCAGGAAGATCAATACTTTTAGAGCCCCCTGTCAATAGCATTTTGAATTATAATATTTTTTGCTGTTGAATAAATCCTGCATCTTGATAATGCTCTTAGAGGAATCTGTTTATTTGTTTTTTATATGTGTATATATTTAAGTTCATACGAATTTCTCGTCCTCCCTACCATTTTTTTCTTTATTTTATGTAAGAGACCTCTGCACCAAATTTGACTAAAATTTGAAATTGTCAGGCAAAAATTTTATTTAAAAATGTGTTAATTTTAAATGGAATGACATATCACCATATAGTGATACATCATAACGGCATCGATAAATTATTTCTAGAATTTTGAGATGCATTGACCATACCTCTTCATCTACAGTGGAAAGGAAAACCTTATTTTTATCACAGCTATGTCTCTTATGACAAAACCTAGTAATTTAGTAAAAAAAAGCCATGGCAACAAATTTAAGGATAGCTGCTGGGGGAAAACCGTCCTGGCGACTTTTAAAGGAATGGATATTGCACAACTGCTATCTTATTATGTTCAATACTTTTTGTTTTTTAATTCTTAGTTTCTTCTAATTCGCTTGGATAATTAAAGCTTCCACATTATTTTACAACCAGCCCAGTGTAACCAAAGAATACCCCTACACATCAGCAAAACACGACCTTGAAATAGAAAATTAATTATCCTATTTTTTATTTTAATTAAGAATATCAAATTCTGTTTGCATAAAATAAATTAGAACTATTTTCTAATAAGATATATTAATTTCAACATGTTTTGCTAGATGTTTAAATTTACAGTTTAAAAAGCAAAACCTGTTCAGATTTTTAAAATAATGTGGTGAGAATCGATATTAGTTTTTGCAAAAATTATTTAAAAACCCTCTTCTTTATGCAAGAAAACAAATGTAATGCATTCAAGATTCCTAAATGCATTTACAGAAGATAAAATATTATATATAATTTGTAAATAATTTTAAAAAATTGTAACTTTATTATGTACTACATTTAATCAAGATGTGGATGGTATTAAGTTGCTATTGTACTTTATAAAAGTATTTTTTTATGTAATATTAAAAATATAAATTTAAGGCATTAAAATCTTGAAAAATAAAAATACACTGCATAAAACTTAAACAATGATTTAATTTTTAAGCATATAATCATGAAATACAAAAGGGCTTATTGTGATTGGTATAACGAACATTAGAAAGTTATTTGATATGCGAATCTCAGGAAAAAAAACATGAAGTTATGCAATCTGCACACACATTGCAAAATTATAATATAAAAAAGCACAAGTAACCATTGCAGTTAACAGAGGTCCTATCCCTCACTAGTTTGTTGTTCTTTGTGGCCAGACAAGAATTTGTACCAATTTACTCTTTTCGATAAAGATATATATATATATATATATGCTCAAGAGCCAAAACATTATGACCACCTGTCAATAACGAGTTGGCCCACCTTTGGCGCGCAACACAGCTTCAACCCGCCTTGGCATGGATTAATACCACCACTTAATACCAGTTAAATACCACTTCCACCTGACCTGATCACACGCCTTCCACGTCATCCAGGCGAGTTCATTGCAAAATGTAGGGGTTATCATAATGTTTTGGCTCTTGAGTGTATATATATATATATATTAGATTCTGTACTGTTTGTGTTTTATGCGTTAGTATGATGATTTAGCAAACACTGTCTGTATTCTGAATTTCCTTCTCCTATATGATGATTTCTTCTGGAGTTATTAAAAAAATACACAGTCATTGCTTAAGTTTTGCATACAAGTTTATATGTATGTGAAAAACGAAAGAAAATTGGTTACTACATTTCATGAAAATGAAGTAACATGAACAGAAAGGTTCAAGCGAGAATGTAAGAATCGGTTTTAATGATTTAAAAAATATTGTAAAGCTTCAAATATATTTAAAATTTTATTCAATTCTAAATTATATAAATTTAAAAAAAGAAAAGAAAAATCATCTGCGAAATCTTCATATTTCTAAAAAGATGAAATCTTAAGCAATGCTAATTACTAATTTTTTCTTCTGCAAAGTTTTTTAAATTCTTATCTAAATATAATTTTACACCAGAGCTGTTTTTTTTTTATTTTCCTCTGAGTATATAACTTCGCATTTGTTTTCCTAAAAGCACAATTCCCCTCCTTCCCAATCATCAATTCTTGTGTTAAAAATAAAATCTTTTATTGTTCTTGATCATACAAGAATTTGTACCGATTTATTCTTTCGATAAAAATTATTTATTTTTAGATTCCATATTCTTTGTGTTATTTAAGATGCGTTCTATTAGCTCTAAAAAATTAAGCAGTGTTTTTTGTGTATCAATCTGTACTGTAAAATAGAAGTTCATGATTGCACATAGCATCCAATAATCCATATCCAAAAAAATTCGTCTTATAAGCTGGAAATTATAGAACTAGATGAGTTATTTCTAATAAAAAGCGCTTTTTAGACTATTGGTTTTTAGGAATTAATTGTCATTGAAAAAAAAACTAAAGATTATACCAAAAGAAATTCCAGATTGTAGGCTGGAAAAACTGTCTATATTGAAAAGATTTGTAAATAAGATAGTTTACTTTTCCGTTCGACAACTGTTTATAATCAAGAATATTGCTTTTTATATGGTAATTGCGAATTCAGAAAATTAAAGAAAATGTGTTCTTTTTAAAATGTAAATGTGTAAAGTAAAACTCCCAATAATTTAGAAATTTTTATAGTGATAAGAAACATATTAATTATATGTATTCTTAACATCCAATGAAATAATTCTGCTTTTATTTTTTATTAATCTGCTGTGACAGAAGTTAAAGCTGCCAAAATATTTTTCCATAATAATTGACCCTACTCCTGATATATCACATTTTGACCAATTATTTATATTGCGCTGTTTATTTGAAGTGGGAACCTCAATCGAAAGATTATTTAAAAATTTGGACTAGATATTAGCAATTGGAAAGGACAAAGTTACAATAGCGTAGCAAATATAATGGGCTCCAAAACCATAGTGAAACATCTCATTAAGTTCCTTGTGCTTCACATTCATTAAAACTAGTAATAAATAGTACTAGTGACACATGCTTGCAGACAATAACATATTTTTATTTACTGGAAATCATTTATACCTTTTTACGGCTTCTGCTTATAGGTGGAACCCTTTAGAAAAATATTTTACCGCAAACAAACATTTTACTGTAAAAAGGTTTACGAAATATGAGATGGTCTTGTAGAGTTGATGCAATTACGACAATTCACTCTGGGTTCAACCAAATAAAAATATTCTTCTTGGAATTTCTTTAGAAGAATCTCAAAAATGTTCTGTTTAAGAAGAATCATGAGAAATAGCAAATAATGATGAAACTTTAGAATTCATTTTGTTAATAGTTATTTGGGCAGAACCCAAAAGCACAGAACTCCCGTTCTTGTAGTATTATGATTGCTTCATTACTGAACATTGGCATGTGTATTCGTCCAGCAAAGTATGTTCGCACATAATAAATTTAAATTCTTGAAAGGATTTCAGTTTTTATTTATTTTATTTTATTTTTTGTTAAATTTTTTATGGTAGCATTCTGGTCCCGCCCAGGCGCCCTCTCTAGTGAGAACAAAATACAAGCAATATAAAATTAAAATTATACAGTAAATCAGAGAATTATGAACAATGAAATGTAAGAAAAAAATTTAAGTAAATTCTTTTGGTCTTTTAATTTTAACATCAGGATCATAAACTTCAATTTGTTGGATTGCAGATATTGCTGAAGAATATAGTAGACAGCTTTTCAATTAGCTACAGTAAAGTAATACGATTTTAGTATTTATTTATTTATTTATTTTATTTTTTTTTTTTTAGTTAGTATGCTTAATTCAATTTTTATAGTAATAAAACACATGGTAAATAAAATGATTTCTATTGATCAATTTTTAATATTCATTCTGGGAATGTTTGTTCTCATATATATATACAAACATATATATTAACATATATATATGTGTGTGTGTGTGTGTTAATCTAAGCACGTCCTGTGTATTTTAATGAATTATCTAACAACAAACATGTCTGCTTTGTTTAGCTCCATTTTAAAATTAGTACGTTTTGGGCAATCCCATAGAATACTTAATTCTATTCAAATAGCTATTTTTCATTAAACTAAAATCGGATCATGAACCATATCTTTATATGTTATCAAAATCTGAAAGTCGTTTTTTAAAAAAATTACCTAGGACATGAATTTTTAAAGATACATATGAAGTGGCCTTGACTAACTGATGCTAGGTTATATGAAGAACTTTGGTCCATTAGGCACCTGAAACACCTATCTTGCAGAAAAATAAGATAACGTGTTGGAAGTTGAAAACATGATCGAGTAGTTTAAAAATAATAATTTAGAGGTTAGGAGGAAGTTAGAAAAATCAAAGGTAAGGGCAAAGTCAGATATCGGCAACAATGAAGTAAATGAGATCGGCTCCTTACCCCTGCGCGGAGGGATTAAATAGGCAATTTAATTTGCTTGGGTATTCCTGATTAATATATTAATCAATATTACTATTGTTCTACTTGAGTTGATTACATAAATAATCAATTCCACTATATGGAGTCTAAAATAGAGGTATCTTCTTGAGAATAAACATATTTTCATGTGAAAATCAGGACATAAATCTTTTGAATGAGAAGTATCTTGAGCTATAGTTGGTGGAACTTGTCGCTTGGTGACATGTGCGAAAGAAGCACATGGAATAACATTTCTAGAGTAAAAGAATAAAAGTTGCCCTTTCCTGTGTACTTCTGGGTTATTTGGACAGCTACACCAGGTTGCAAGATGCATCCTACAGTTGATGCAGGTTGGATTTTCAATTCTGCCATGGATGGAGCAATCTTCAAGCTGATATGGCTTCCTTATTTAAAACATCACTTGTGAAAAATGCAATATTACTTTCATGAAAGAAATAATTGTATTTAAAACACTGGATGACTCCAGGTTATCTGTTGAATTTTTCAATCTTCATTGCAAGGTAGAGGAGTTTGATGAGATTTAAGATTGTGTAGTTTTCTGGAATATGATCTGTCTGATAAAAATGGGATGCTTGGACCTGTTATATTTTTTTATCATTATTTCTTTCTTGCTTGCTAAACTCATATAATAAGTTATCTGTTGAGTTACTTTGTCAATAGTAAATTCAGCATCTATTAGTACAGCTTTATCAGCATCAGCCGTGTCTAAAAAGAAAACTTTTTAACAGAAACCTTTATAAAAACTTACTTAAAATTTTAATTGCTGTCGACGTAGTATCTTGTGTATATCGACATTATCTTAGTAATCACAAAATATTCAACTTCAAGTTAAGAAATTTAGTTAAACCTTGTTCATCTTCATCAACCAGGAAACTCGTTAAATGGAATCCTCACAGCTTCATTTTGATCTGGCCATCAAATTAGTTTTCAGTATTTACAATCAGGTATTTAAGATATCTTGGGTCTTAACCATAGGAAGAGGAAGAGAAAGCTTAACAGATATAGGTGGAGAAACATCTTCATCTGCGCATCTTTCTTTCTTACATCTTTCATATGGCGCTTGTTGGGCTTGATAAAAATTAGTCTCGGGGACATTCTTTTGAGTTTTCTTAGCGTTGTTAATATTAGATTTAGGAGGAAGTGGGTAAAAAATATCAGTGCAATCTCTATGTGCAAGAGTTATGGATTTAAGTAGTTTCAGCTTTTCTGATTCCTTATATATCTTGGCAGTAGTTATGAGGAAGTTTAATTCACATGTCCTTTGGATGGTTCTTCAACTTGATCAACAAATTTCAGTATGATGTTATTTGATTCCAGTACTTTAGCATGCAGAGATGGTGGAAAGTATAGCGTTTCCTGTTCGGGCTCTTAAAAGGACCGATGAATGTAACGCGATTTCGCCAACAATTAGTTTGCTAATCATCGAGAACTAGTCTAACATCTTTGATAAGAATGATTGTATGATTTGGAAAAAAATAAAAAGTAACAGCTGTCTGTGCATTCTTAATTTAGATTATGGTATCTGAATGGAATCCTCGTGGACGGAACTTTAATTCGTAGCATGTTATTTGCTTTATTTTTTATTATTGCGATCATTTATTTGTATACTATTTGTAAATATTAATTTCTCCTAAATAAATGTGATATGGAATCTTGTTATTTCATTATATAATAATCATTTTTCACATATGTGTAACCCAACTGCCATATCTAATTACCCGAACGTGATTTGAACAAGAAGAATCTTTTGGAAGCTGCATTTAAGATCGAAACAAATGCAATGTGCGTTTAATTGTATTTAGACACGTAGCACTTTTATAGTTATTTCATTATGACTGATGGATCGTAAACTATCTAGACTATCTATTAGATATCTGAACACAGCAGAATTGCTGTAAAACCGACAGAATTCTGAAAAAATAAGCCAAAGTTATGGTTTATTCAACTTGAGGCCCGATTTTCGAACAGTGATATTGTCCAAGATTTAACAAAATATAGCACTGTGAGACACTGGAGGAAAATGCTGTTAGATTTTTTTTTTTCTTTAAAGGCTTTAGATTTTGTTTTCGATATACTATCTAATCCGCCAAACGATAATAAATACGATGTTCTAAAAAATGCTTTATTAACCAAATTAACTGACAATGATGAATCTAGGGAAAAAACCTGTTAACTGAGATCTATCTTGGCGACAAACGTCCATCGGATTTATTGCGACATATGAAAGGTTTGACTTATAGTTCGACATCTGAGAAAGTAATTACATCGCTGAGGTTTCAGCGTCTTTCTCAACAAGCACTAGCCATTTTATTTCTTACTAAAAGCCCGTTGGATAATGTTGCAGAAATGACAAATGAAGCTCTTAATGTCTTCAATTTATCGGGAACATTTTCATTAAAAAAACTGATACAATCATCATCCTTTCAAATTAGGAAAATTGAAGCTTTAGTAGTAAGTGCGGCCTGATGGCCAATTGACTAGAGCTCTGGCCTTTGGTACCACCGGCTTCAGGTCCAGGCAGTGGCATGGATGTTTGTTAGTGGTTCGGAATACACTTTAAACTGCAGCTCCCGGTATAATTAGCCCTCGTGTGCTTAAAATTACCGTAGAATTATAAACCAAACTTAATAGCAAACATTGCTGCACTAAACAAATTCGAAGAATTTGTTTTTCAAGATAGATCATGCAACGGATTTGGAAATTTCGAGTCCGTATCATCGAACTATTCATCACCAGAACTGGATTCTGGATCATCAGAACTGGATCAGCCAATCACAAATTTTTGGTATTACTATAAATTTGGCAGAAAGGCTAAAAAGTGTATCCAATCTTGCGAAAATAGAAAATCTAACTTGTCACCATCCTCGTGAAATGAAATAGTCCTTGAATTGTCACCTCTTTCTCTTTGATAGACAAATTCAATACCAATTAAAACTTATGGAACTCAATCAGTTTATCTTGATCTTGGTGTGAGAAGAAATTTCAATTGGCAGTATATACACAGTCCAGTCACATTAATGTGACCACCTGTCAAAAGCCAGAATTACCACCTTTGGCAGAGTGGACCGCTGCGAGACGTGCAGGAATAGAGTCAATTAGGTTTCTGAAGATGTTCACTGGGATGTTGAGCCATGCCGTCTCCAGTGCCGTGGCCAGCTGCGCTAGATTATGCGGTTGAGGATCCATGGCGCGAACAACCCGATCGAGGTGGTCCCACAGATTCTCGATTGGGTTTAAATCCGGTGAGTTTGCTGGCAAGGGAAGTACGGTAAACTCATTCTGGTGCTCTTCGAACCACGCACATACATGGCGAGCTGTATAACACCTCGCATTGTCCTGCTGGTAGATGCCATCATTCTGGGGAAAAATAATTCTCATGTAGGGGTGGACATGGTCCGCAAGGACAGATGCGTACTTGTGCTGATCCATCGGGCCTTCCACATGATGAGTGTACTCAGTGAATGCCAGGAAAATATTCTCCAAACCATAATGCTTCCTCCTTCAGCTTGGATCCTTCCGGCAATTGTTGCTTTCAGACGTTTCACGCCGTATACGCCAACGTCCATCTGTCTGATGGAGCATAGAACGTGATTTATCGGAAAAAACCACTCTGTGGACGTCCAGTTTCGGTACTGGTGTGCAAATTCCAGTCTTCGTCGCCGATGAACAACAGTCAGCATAGGTACATTAACCGGGCGTCTGCTGCGGAGGCCCATGCGCAGCAATGTTCGCTGAACCGTTGTTGAGGATACACTCTTGGTAGCTCCTTCGTTCATGTGGGCGGTCAGTTACACGTCTATTCGGTCGAACGCATCTCTAGCCTTCGTTCGTCTCTGTCATCTATAGCCCGTGGTGCATCACATGTGCCACGCCGCTGATTTTGGATAGTGCAATTTTGCCATGCACGGTATACTTTTACCACGGCGGCACGCGAACAGTTCACAAAATTAGCCGTTTCCGAAATGCTTCCAACCTTGGCCCGAAAGCCAATAATCATGCCCTTTTGGACGTCGGATAACTCGCTAAGTTTTTGCATTACGCCAACGATTGAAATGCTTTCCGATGCCGTAGAACATCCTTTATATGCACTCCACTGCAATGTGCTGCCACCTGCCTTTTGTGATTGGTTATTTCACGTTGACGTCGAAAGTAGGTGGCGGTCACATTAATGTGACTGGACTGTGTAGTTGCAGATGTTTCAAAACCTACAGATGGCG
Organism: Caerostris extrusa; assembly: GCA_021605095.1. Lineage (NCBI taxonomy): Eukaryota > Metazoa > Arthropoda > Arachnida > Araneae > Araneidae > Caerostris > Caerostris extrusa. The sequence continues at coordinate 22,911 of BPLR01010893.1, forward strand.
CTGACATTTTGCAGAATTATGATCTTCTGGTTGATATCAAACAAAAACGGTTGATCGATCCCTTGACTTCCCTTTATGCATCAGCTAAAATATTGAGAGGTCCTTCCTTAACTCCATTTGATTGCAGCCTTCTTGATCCGAATACTTTAAGCTCAACATTCATAGTCTTTTAGAAGAATTCAAAAGTATCACATAAGAAAATTTGGAGTTAAAGAAAGGTGAAATTAAATCCAATGTAAAGAAGAAACACCAAATGTTTCCAAAATTGGTGTCTACCACCTGATAAATTAAAAATTGCAAAAGCTGAATTCAGTATATGCTAGAAAATAATATTCGTCGAGCAGCTTGTGGTCAAATCCCTTGCATCTTGTGAAGAAGAAAGACGGTACTTGGAGACCACGCGGAGGTAATCGGATCCTTAATGACATTACACAAGCTGATTGATATCTATATCCCAATTTCAGGATTTCACCCATCAGCTAGAAGGGCGTACAATTTTCCACCTTCATTGGACATTCAAAAAATTATCATCTGTACTACGTTAGGGTTTTATGAATTTCCATTAATGACGCTGAGACTCAGGAATGTTGGCCAGACTTTCCTCCACTTAACCTATTCCCTTCCTCTCTATCTTGACCTCTCCAAATTGTTTTTCGAAGTTTTCGTGAACATGGTCTGACACTTAAACTCATCAAATGCATTTTTAAAAAGCCTGAGGTTAATTATTTAGGTCATACTGTTTCAATCAAAGGCGTCAAACCAACTGAAAAAATAAAAAGTGAAAGAATTTGGATTTTGAAAAACCTAAAGACAATACCCAAAACCATTTTGGATATCGTCAACTTTTATTGAAGTTTTATCTCAAATGCTGCCAAAAATCAAACGTTCCTAAATAATAAAAAAAATTACTGCAGCAAAATAGAGTGAACTGGTTAATTTTCTCGTGCTTTTGAACTGTGTAAAGGATAATTGCGCACAGTAATCCACTCTCTGCTCATCCATTACTAGCAGCAAAATTTGCTTTATTGGTAGATACCTCGAACCAAGCTTTTAAGATCTGTTTTCAACAGAATATTAATGAATATGAGTAAAACTGACAAAATTTTCACCTTCAAATAAAGCAAGCATCTCCAAATTACGGAACGACTGGATAATACTGGTCAGCGAGCATCATCAATTCTGCCAGCCACAGTTTATTTTGATTACATTGTAAAATGTACAGTGTAAGTAAAGCACACAAAATAATTATCAATAACGAACGACCAATTAATTAACACAATAGCTAACTTAGTGTAATCGAATATATCAACTGTAATTAGTGATATGAGATTACTCCTAAGAATTTACAGTAAGTGACTTACATAGGTAATTCACATAAAGAAATTAAAAATTAATAGTTTAAGAAAACTAAAAAAACACGCTTTTTAGAGTTAATCAAACTAAAAAGTAAAAAATTCTTATGTTAACAATTATTTTTTAGTTTGATTAACTCTAAAACATGTTTTTAGTGAGTATTTAATATTGAAATGAGGTCCCGGCATGGAGGACTGGTTCTTACAATAATTTAATTGTGAGTAATACAAAGACTAAATGCGAATATGTCGAGCCAGCCAGGATTCGAACAGGGAATCTCCTAATCCGTAGTCAGACGCTTTATCCGTTGTGGCGCTGTCCCACGTAGTTTGAATGTCTGAAAGATGTCTGTAAATGTTTCTTTGCAGCTTAAATAGTGTGTATGAGGAGAAACAGATCTCCAGGGGAAAAAAAATGATGCGCCGATCAAGATGACTTTTCGAAGGCTGTGTGTTTTAATCACTAATCCTGGCAATCCTAATCATGATGCGATAATAAACTTATCAAAATATTTTATTGTCGTCGGTCCTTGATAAGTCTACAACTTTTAAATTAAAGCGGATCGCTTAAAATAGGGCAAAATCGAGCCAAAAGAGTAAGTTACAAACATACATATAGGTAAAACTAAAAAAAGCGTATTAAAAACTACATTTCTGATTAATGAGATTTATGTAGCTGTAATTTTCTGCTGACAGTTGTTTGCAGCTGGGATAGAAGTATACTAGCAAAAAGGATTAGCAGCATTATAAAATATTAATCTGTTAACTTGGAATTTCATGCATACCCAGAGAATTGACAAACTAAATGGAGAATGGCAATCAATGTCTCTAAATCTCAAGTCATAGTTTCCCTAAAAGGTCACGCCAGACAACCGAATAATAATATCTCCCTTTTTTTTATTAACAATTTGATTACATTGTAAAATGTACAGTGTAAATGGACAACTAATATTAAATATATCTGCTGTTCATAGACATTAATCTTTTGTTTCGATCTCATATTCAAAACAATCAAAGAAAAATGTTGGAACAAATTTTACTATATCTCGCATTACCACTCATCGATAAATATTCTAAATTAACTTTTCAAAAAAAATTCTTCTCTACAAACAAATTCTAAAACCTATACTCATTTACGCTGCCCCAGTCTGGGTTCTAACTGCAGAATGTAACAAAAAATCTGTACAAATTATTCAAAACAAACTTCTTCGTATCATCACTGGTGCATCCTGGTTTGTCAGTAACTCTACAATCTACAAGACATTTTATTTATCAAGCACATTACTTCCCAGCATACACTAATCTGTTGACAGATTTATTAGTTGTTATTGTAGATTAGTACGGAGATCCTTGGCCGCGTAGCGGTCACTAGCTCCTTCTTTGTAAAATGAGATTTATTAGTTTAGTTGAATGATAAACAACAAAACATTTCTATGGGTTATCAAATTTCATTGTTTTCTTTCAATGACATGTCATACATTTCAAACACTCACATTTTCTGATAAGAACTCATTTGAATGAAGTATTTAAATCGCAATATTCCTATTTCAACTGGGGCAATCAATTTAATTAAAATTTATAAAATATTTTCTAAGAAACATGATATCGTTATAAAACATCTCCCTACATTTTTTACTTGAATAGCATAGTCCGAAAGAGGGAGGGAATTTTTTTAGGATAACTCACTAAATTTAACTGAGGAATAAGCATTAATTTGCTAGTGCTATCGAAAAGATTTCTAATTTTCCTTCTTGCAAATAGGAAACATTTATGTAATAACTAGAATTTGAGTTTAGATGTACAAGATATTTATTTAACCACCATGTTTATCGAAAAGAAGTTGTGTAGTTTAAAAAATTAAATCTGTTGTAGAAACCGTAATTTATCAAAAAATAAAGGATACAAATGTATTATTTAAAAAAACTATGGTTAGACTGATTTTATAACTACTGCATCTTTTTTTTTTCTGATAATTTAGATTAAAATATTATGTATCACATCAGTAAATTAGAGAGATCCAAAATTACTCGGATTGATATGTTTGAGTTATTCATTTACTTGATGTAAATACAGTTAAATTTAACATTTTTCATTAGTGGTCTTTCTTTCTAATTAATAAATTATGTTGATCGATATAGTATGAATCAGCTGTAAAGAAAAAAAAAAAGGGATTATTTATATAGAGTAAGCAGTTGAGTGAAGGAAAAACATCGTTAAAATTATTTTTTTATGTAGTTTTTTTTATCTAAATATAATATGATTTTCAATATTTTATTCTTAAATGGCATATAAATTAATTTTTTTTTTTTTTTTGAAAATAAAATTTACTCTTAAATAAAGGTTTAATTAATTTATAAACTAAAATTTGTATGATTTTGTAGAGAAATAATTGTGCTATCGCGCATGTCGAAGGTTAAACTTTCATTAAATTAAATATATTTTTAAAAATTTACATGCTGTTATAAATTTTTTTGTTTCCTTTTAATTTCAGACATCGTTATTAAATATTTTAGGATTTTTTTAAATTTTACTTTTTTAAACAAAATATTTTTATGTAATAATAGTAATTGTTCTGCTTCTGAACATGCGCAATAATGCAAGAAATACTTGGCATGAGAGGTTAATGTTAAGAAAATTATGATGTGAGATTTGGTGACAGTGCAATGAATTGAATGGGTTCGATTTCGGTGTAGTGAAGTGAGAGAAGCATTATGGTTGTTTGACAAGATTTTGTGTTACTGGATGTTAATAGTTTTTAAATCTCAAATTTCTGTATGACCCTCTCAAAGTAAAAATTATATTAGCCAGAATGAGCCTAAAACAGGGAAAGAAAGATACAAAGATGCGCATTCGAGCTTTTCCAGTGAGTGTATCTATATGATGATAAAAAGAATTACTAATCTACATATACATCCTAAATATGAATCTTTGTTTTTATTTTTTTTTATTTATCGTCATATATTTAGAAAATCATACAATTGGTACAAGATTTTATTTTTTGAAAAAACTATATTGCTGGCATATATTTTTTTTGTGTTTTATATTTTCGACAATAATCCAACGTGATGAAGAAAAGTGTTTCATACCGATTTCTTAGGGAAGAAAAAAATTTTTTTTTTTTTTTTAATATATTCATACAAATATGCTATAGTATTTTTTTATTGTTTATAATTTAGCATGTAATGCTAAAGTTAGTCTGACTTTATGCACCGCAGACAACTTCCTGCGCTACTAGAAAGTTTTAGTTTCACTTTTGAAAATCCATTCTTGAAAATTTATATATCCAAGTATCGGTATTTATTTCAACCATACAATTTTTTTGCCAACTGATTGAGATAAAAAAAAAAAAAAGAGATAAATTTACATAAAATATTATCTTCTCTTTAAATTTCATGTGTTGATATATTTTCGTCTAGATTACAATACCAATTGCAATCGAGATAGATATCAACGATCATTGTAATAAATGTAATGTTGCTAAAATTAATTTCATGATGACTTCAAGAAATCGTCAACCGAAGAAAAATTCATGTTTTGTATATTTCTGTTTTATAATTTTTTTTAGTAATATTTTTTCTTTCAAGTTGTTAATACAAACTAAAATAAGAACTTTCAAATTAATATGCAGGTTTTTTTTTATCCAACAGATTATGATTATGATATCTTAAAATGAACTAAATTAAAAAAAAAACAACATAAATTAAATTTACATTTAATACAATAAATTTGTTATGTTTTTTTGTTCCACAATTCAGAAAAAAGAATAAATGTATGATATATATTGATAAATAAATGTATTTGGTTTCACAATTACAAAGCTATGAAATCCACACAAAATCAATAAAATTGTAAATAATATGCAATATATTTGATACAGATCATATCTTTATATAATTTAAATATACAATAATTTTTGTTATTAATTTAAATTGAGGTATTTGGACTTGATAGCTTACACGATCGTGAATTAGATGAGTGAATAAATTTTTCAGAAAGTGAGTAGAACAAATACTATCATAGTATGGAGTAAAATAAATATTTTCAAACGTCTATTGCATTAAATTTAGATTGAATGTACTTACTTTGTACATTGTATTGATTATGAATCTATCCGTATTATAATTAGTTGTTTTTACTTTTATTAGTTGTATTTTATTATTGCAGTAAATAGTTTTTGTTAAATTTATGATAGTGTAACTTATGCGCAGAATAATAAAATTTTTTGATTAAAAGTGTTAAAACAAAGTTGACGATTATTTATAGAAAGTAAAAATGTGACAAACTGATCTACAAAATTTTTTTAAGTCTTTTGTAATTTCTAATGAAATTCACTATTGTACATTTGTTAGGCCGTTTTGCTTCCTCTTATATGTGCAATTACATTTAAGATGTTTTTATTTCATAGAGAAATTATAAAAAATATTTATTCATTTAAATGAATTTTGAAAAGTATATTAAAATTTATTTGTAGTTATTCTTAATGTCCTGTAGTTGTAATATTTCAATATTCTTTTAAATTCAAGAATATTGAGAAAGTCTATTAATTCAAAATAATATCTATCGATTTTGTTAAAAATAATGTTAAATGTTACTATTTTAAAAATTTGGTAATTTAAACTATAAAATCATGCTCTTGTTTTGTGTATTTAGTGACATGTTTTTGATTACTTGATTGTTGTATGCAAATAAACTAGTCTCAAATATGATAATAATATCACTTATTAAGGATTGTGTGCATAGTACTTATGTTTAGAGTCAGTTTTATTTCATTTAGTAACTCAAACATATATATTATTGATAAAATATTCAGTATTTAATTTATAAATAATGTAATTTTTAACCTTCCAGCGATAGCACCTTCTGTATCAATGTGAAAGATCATGGGTATTTTTTAAATACACTGCTAACAAAATACTTTTCAAATTTCTATATTATATTAATTATAGGAATTAATATAATATTATATGTAAATCTAAAGCATAAAATTTTATATATTATATTTAATATATTATATAATGCAAATCTAAAGCATAAAAACAATTTAAAATGCTCAAAGAATTGTATGAATGAAATGAAAATTAAAAGAATGAAATTGTCAATGTAATTAAATTATATTTACTCTTAAATATAATAAAGAAATAAACAATAAATTGAACTTAACTTATGAAAGGAATAGACCAGTCTTCATAGTTATTTAAACAGTGTTGCATTCTGAACATATGTGCTTGGAGTGATGTAGACATATAACTTTCTGGCAAATCTTACAATTGAATCTTGTGATTCTAAAAAAAAAAATCTATCAAACTATCCTAGTATGACTGTCATTTTGGCAAAACGGACATTTAGGCATCTTTTCCCATATGTTGCTTCTTGTACTTCAATACTTAGTTTTGCTTTTCTTCTGAACATTTTAATTTTTGAAGATAAGGTGCTCTCACTCTGTTTTGTTTTACAAGAACATTTGCAAACTGTTAATCCTTCTAAGTAATTTTTTTCTATTGTTGGTTGAATGAATTATGTAGTTCTGTTTGCAGCTACATTCAATATATAAAAAAAAAAAAAAACCACAAGTGGCCTAAGTCTAATGTTTCTGACAACATCATTGGTAGCACAAAGTTTTTACAGTGTTTACAGCTGCTTTAATAAGGTTGAAGTATGTGATAATCTAGAGTTTTTAGTCACCTATATCTTCATTGACAGTTGCTTCATCATGAAGACTTGAAATTAATGTAACATTTTTATTGTGCTTTGACACATACGAAAGAATAATATCTTTTCTAAACCGAATACATCAGTATTGGATTGACTCTTTTTCATCAGTTTGAATTGGTTAGGTATTCAAACAATGGCTCTATTCCTACATAGAATGCAATTAAAAATATAAAAATTATATCAAATCAGATTGCTTAAAGATTAACGTAATAAATATTTCTTAACTAAAAAAAAAAAGCATATAATAACTTAACAATCTTGCGTATCTGTTAAATACAAATGACAAATATGCAGACACCTAATAGCACCTCAAAATTCAAATTATGACTAACAATAATTCTAAGTGAGCAGGAGGACTAGCAAAGAATTTGCCGTGTCATCTGGTCTAAATATATATTACTAAAATCATCTGTAATGTATTTCCCCACATATATCAAAGAATGCTGGAAGGTTAAGAATAAAGGCAGTATTATTTTGGTGCAATTAATTATAACAATAAAATTATATTGATCAGTAGTATTATTTAAGAATAAAAAGTGAAACTTTTGGGTTGGTAATAAAAATTTATACGCAAGTTCTTTAAATATTTTTTTTTTATGAATGTGAATATATTGAAGAAATTTATGAATTCAAATAGTTAAATGAAAGATAATGGATATTTGAATGATATTAAGTAAATTTCAAATGATTGACTGAATTTCAAGATTAAATTGCAAACTTAAATGTATGAATAATTTTCTTTTGGCAGAATTGAATTTTTTTTTTTACTTTACTGTTCCCTACAAATATCAGTTAGCAATATTTAAATGTGGTAACATTATTACAGTTACAGTATAAAAGATTGTTTACATGAGATTAATTTTTGTATAGTATTTTAATTTCAGTTTCAGAACTTTTAATTTATTTTATTTCAAGTATGCCTATTTTCTAGTGATCAAGGATTTTAAATGTTGTAACAGAGATGGGCAGTCTTAAAAATGTATCATTTAAAGTTGATGTTACAACATATATGTAGAATTTTCTAGCTTGTTTATCTAATTTCATTTGAAATTTAGATTGTTTGACAATTAGAACATCTGTATAGTTTGTTGTTATTTGACAAAGCATTCAGCAATAATAATAAACAATTCCTTAATTCTTCATTTCTTTTATTCAGCAATAATAAGCAGCCTTATGAGGAATTTTTTCAATATCTTGAAATTCTTAAAAAATATTTAATGAACTTGTCGATAATAAGGCTATAAGCATATAATCAGGATTATATGATTTTAAAAATTATTATATAGTATATAATGATATATGATCTTAAAAATTAGCTTTCTTTTACTTATTTTTTATAGAATAGATGTTGGTATTTATGTTTTAACTCTATGCCAGTAATCAATAGCTACCATTTTCAATGGTGAATGTCAATCAAAATGTCAAACAAGTTTAAAACTGCTACTAACTTTATCTAGTTTAAAACTGCTAAATCATTACCTTTATTAATATAACAAATACATAAGTTTAGTGTGATTCATAGCAAATCCTTAGTTTACCTACACACTTAATTGTTCCTTACTAATCCGAAAAAAAGAAAAAAATCAAAATTTCTTATTTTTAGTTGTTGAATTTTAGAACATATTTTTAATCTTTTTTGTTCCAGCGACCTTTTTTCTGAGTAAGAGGAAGGCCACTGTCCTGTTTTTTCAAACATTATTTATAAATACATAAAAAATCAAAAATAAAGTGTATTAAAAGAAATTAACAAAAAAAAAAAAATCTGATGAAGTGATAGTACATGTGCTTTTTTTTCTGGGCATATTAAATAATAAGTATAAAACAGAAGATATTTAAGATTTTGTTAAAAGCTACCAAGTTAAAATATTCTTGTTTATTTTCAGTGAAACTATTATTTCATAAAGAAAAAGAAAGTTATCTGTATTGATAATAATGTATCACATTTGTAATTACACAACTATTATAATTTATATGCATTCATATTAGAAATGCTAGATTTATTTAAGGATCTGTGAAAATAAAAGTTGTACAAAGTTTGTTTTCATTTTAATCTTTCATTAATAAATATACCTCTGACTGTGCCTACATCTTATATTCAGATGACCATGGATGAGAAATATGTGCAGAGCATATGGTCTTTGCTAAAGAATGCTATTCAAGAAATCCAAAAAAAGAACAACAGTGGTTTAAGCTTCGAGGAGCTCTACCGTAATGCCTACACCATGGTTCTGCACAAGCATGGGGAAAGGCTGTACACAGGGCTAACAGAAGTGGTCACTGATCATCTGGTTATGAAGGTGAGTTTCCATATGAATATATATAAACATAATATAAATGAGAATTTCAATGTCCTAAATTTGAGTTTCTAATTTTATAAGAAGGTAAAAATAATATGTAAAATATATTGAATTAGCTTCTTTAATTTTTTTGGTACCTATTTTGTTTTATATTAAATTTTTTTACAAACACAGCGAGTTTCAATTGGCAATATGCATTAATAAAATGTTTAGTGTGAACGGCTATTATTTATCAATATAAAAGTATGGGAGCTCTTGGGGACCAAAAATTTAAACAAGCAGTTTTGAAAATAACAAAATATGACTTTTACAGAATGGCATAATTAAAAATTATTCTCTATCCAATTATTACAATTATCATAGTTCATCTTTAATCAGCATCAATTTAATAAATTTTCCTTTAGAAACTGCTTCTTTCTTCCAGTTAAAATTTTCCTCCCTGTTTCAGTTAGATCTTCATCCTATTGCATTCAGTTTCTCTCATTGTTTCAATTTGAAAACAAACACATTTATATACCATTATAAGCAAAATGAGTTTTTTACGAAAGTTTTAAATCCTGTTATGCACGGCCAAAAGTTGATTATCTGGAGTGGTGATGGTTTTCACGAAAGCTAGCAAGCATTTTCAATCCATATTGATACAAACCACTTTGGAATGCTGGAAAGCATCCACAATCAACATCCGCAACTTAATCAACATTTAAAGAGACTAAAAATTAATTGAGGAATACTGGAACAATAATTGCCATATGTTTGTTGTTGCTATTATAGCTTTTTTTTTTTTTTTTTTTTTTTTTTTTTTTTTTTTTTTTGAAGTTTCATTCATAAAAATATTTGAATGCATTAAAATGTAGTTAAAATTAAATTTTGAGCTATCTATATATCATTAGATTATTTAAAATAACATGTGAAAATATATATTATTGGAAGTTGTATTTACAGAATTTTCTTTATTAAAATAAGGTTATTGCACAATTTGACAATTTAATGAAAATCTTAGTATAGCAGCCTAACTATAGTAAGTTACAATCTACTTCAAACAGCTATATTCGGCAAAGTTATTGTCATATGATGAAATAAATATTTCATTTGTAAGTTTCAATATTATTTCTATGAATATTTCCTTCATCATTTTGTGTGCCTTTATTTGATATTGATAAAATTGTTGTTTCATGTCAAATTAAAGTATTTTTCCCTTTTTGTGTGTATGTAAAATCTAGTGTTAGATTTTATGTTTATCATGAAGTGCAACGAATATCACTTGGATTTCAATGTGAATGAGTAAACAAATGCTTTAATAAAAATATATATATATATATATATATAAAATTGCAGAAATAAGATAAAAATTGTTCAAATAAAATATATGCCCATAAATTAAGATGACAGTGTCTTTCTGCTGCAGTGAGTTTTTTTACAGCTTTTTATTGAAAACTTGAATGTTTTCTTGTACTTGTTAATGGAGACAATTGAAGATAACATATTTTTTCGGTATGTTGAAAAACATATACAAGCAATGAATTAAATGCTTGGCTTGAATATTTTACTGTCAACCATTGATATAATTTCATGGACCTATAAATCAGATGTCACAAACAGTTGTGTACTTATGGGGTTTTGTGGAATGCCATAATATTAAATACCAGTAAACCATGGTTTGTCACCATTTAAATTTATACTTAATACAATTTTGCTATTTATACAAAAAATTGAATTGAAGTTTTCAACAATTCTTAAAGATACAATTTCATGCCTGGTACTTAGATTTAGCTTTGCAATACCATTTATGGTAATATTTTAAATTAGTTTTTATTTCATATTTCTTTTTGTTTATATTATTGTTGTAGTTCATTACTATTTTTCAATATAGTTATATAATTTTAATGTATTAAAACACTTTTATATTATTTCAATTGTTTTTGTGGTAAAAATGTTTTGATTTTCGGTTGGCAATATTTATATTTCCAAAAAAACAAAATAAAAATTAAAAATAATAAAATAATATATATATATATAAAAAAAATATATAATATATATATATATATATATATATATATATATATAAATCCAACTAATAGCAAAGTACACAAATTTACATGTTCAAACCTCTTTTAATGCAACACATTCTTTAAAATTATATATGAAAAGAAATTGAATTTAAAAAATTGTTTGCTCTGTTAAAAAAAGTGAAGATTAGTTCTAAAAAGTAAAACCTTATTGAGCTAACAAAAAGAACCACATTACATTTGTTACAACCATAAGATTTTTATTTATATTTCACAATGAATAAATATATTTATAAATAATTTCAATAACTGAAAAAAAAAAAAAAAACCCATTCATTTGATTTGTCTGCTAAGGATTTTATAAAAACATTTCATTTGTTGCCAGTTTTAAAAATACAAAAGTTATTTTATTTTCCTGAGATGATGATAATACTAGAACTACTAGATTTAAAGTTATTGTCATTGATTTAGACCTCTGACTTGTACAGTTTTTCTTGTTATGTCTTGAACAAAAGCATCACTGTATGTTTCAGTAGTTCATGGCTTGGACTTACTTGTTATTACTGCTGTTTTGATGCTTTAGATGAGTTGTAATGTAATTCTCTCTATTATGACATTAATACATGCAAAATTTCTAGCACATTCTTCCTTTAGATGATGTCTTAACAAAATAGCTAAATTATTGTCTAATTTAAGGCCTCTTTAATTATATAAGCAGTAAAAGTTTGATTATTTGTTATATTATGGGATTATTCTTGATTATTTACTCATTTTTGAAACATGTATTCACTATTTTGTCTATACTACAGGTTTATATCAATTAAAAATTCTTTGGCTCAAGATCATCAAACTTTTCTGTGTCAGTTTCGTATGTTAAGCATTTTAAGATATTTTGCAGTTTTATTGAATTGAACAGGAGTATTCTTCTTAACACAAGTTGGCTAATTATTTTTTTAACATACATGTTTAGTTTCTGATCTTAATTCAGATAACAATGATTGAACCTGACTAATACATTCTATAAATAAATTTTTTTTTTCTTAAATCCATAATTAGATTTCTGTAAAAAGATAATTTATTTGTATTCATCATTTATTAAGTTGGGAATTTATAATTTTTTTGATAGAAACAAGAGCATAATTCTAAAAATTCGACAATTTTCTTAATTACAAATGTTTTCCTAACAAACTTTGAGTTGGTCATGTAAAAATCAATAAAAATCATAGCAAAAATTATTTTTAAAATCCTAAGTCACATAATTCTGATAATGTGTAAAAAAAAAAGATTTAGATGCATTTTCATATGTAAAGTATATATTAAAAATCCATGCAAATGCATAGTAAGTTGTTGAAAATATGTGTTCCTAATTGCTAAAGATACAGTATTATTTTCTTAATTTAAAAATTATTTTAGGTTCGAGTAGATGTACTTAGCTCCTTGAGAAATAACTTCTTACAGACTTTGAACCAAGCTTGGAATGACCATCAGACAAGCATGGTTATGATTCGAGACATTCTCATGTATATGGTAAGCATTGGAATTAAAAATAATTTCTTACTACTGTATGCAATGTGGAAAATAATTTTTCTCCCATTGAAAGTGTTTTTCATTTCGGGTTATCTTTAATGATACTGTTGATTTGAAGATAAAAATGTTAAGCTTCAGGCTTTAATAATTATATTTGAATTATTTTTAATTAGTTAAACTTGGCTATTGTTACAAGTATATTTTAAAGGAATTTCACAAAATTCATGGAAATAATCATATATCTATAAACAAGTTTTTACCTAACATGTGCAGACTTTCTTGTCTATTTCAATAGTAAACTAACTAGGTATGAAATTTAATAATTCAAATACAACTAAATTAGTTTTCACTCATTTTTTTTTTAAAGTTTGATTTTTTAATGCCCAATAATAGAATAATATGTTGATAATTATTTATTATTATTATTTACTTACATACCATTAGTAGTATTTGTTTTTACATTTGCTTATTGCTCTGCTCCACTTTGATGAATTTTAAAATTGACTTCGTGACTGAAAAAATAATTCTTATTTGCTTTTGAAATGGGGAAGGAGCTAAAACCATAGTTTTGGGACTCTGGATGTTTCTTTTTATTTCATTGAATGTTGGTGGGGTTTGTATCCCTCTTAACTATTCCATATATTAATTAATTATGCTAGGATACTGAATTAGGAATTTTAATTTCTGAGACATAAAAAAGTTGTGTTTATCGAAAATATAAAAATGTAATGAATTTCTCTTGGTAGGACTCTTGGTATTTTATGTTCTAATTCAAAATTACTGTCATTCCATACAGTAGTCATATACTTAACCTAATCTACACATAGCAAAAATTAAGGAAGGGTAAATGTAACATTTAATTTATATTAGCATTAATAGTTAACACCATTAACTACAATTAACTATTTTTCCATCTGTATTGATATCCCATATTTTTTTTCAAATAAAAATTAAATCACTCTAGAAAATTAAAAAAAAATCATTTTATTTATTTTTTATTATTAATCATTATTTATAAAATGACATATGCAAAAAATACATGACTATAATAATTAATAATAAGTGACATATACAAAATATATGTGCAGATCCAAGTTAACTGATGAGCAATTAGAGTTGCTGCTGATAATTTATTCTAATAAACTTGATCCACAACTGCAAACAATTGTTAGTGTAAAATTAAAGTCATAGAAATCTCATTAATCATAATTATAACATTTAATTACCTATATACATCACTTATTGTAAGTTTTTATAACAATTTCAGTATTATTAATTACCATCAAAAAGTTCAATTTATGTATATCAGTTATTGTGCTTCTTAAACTGGTTGTTACATAAAACATATTTTTTATGATTTATTTAGGTGGCTGATTTGATGGCGTTTGTTGGCCTGTGTTGGCTCACAAGCTGTAGTTTGGTGACCCCTATATTGAAGCATCAAAATGGCACTGCAATGAAAAATCCTACAAAAAAAAAAAAAAAAAAAAAAATTTTTTACTCTATCAAATTTCTTTCTTGTGAAAGCTGTCTGATTTCTTTCTTGACTGATATATGTTTTATTTATTTCTGAAGTCAACAGCTATTATTTGCTGAAATGGGTGAGCTTCAGTTAAAAATGAATTAATGGAATATCTGTTAATTGCAGCAGTTACATGTGGGAGATATGGAGCAGTGCATTACTTTCTTATTCATCATTGAAATTGGACATTGTGGTAGTCAATAAGGTTTTGTTTATTCATAGGACATATTTTTCTGCAACAATGTATATTTGGGGCAGTTTATTTGAATGTCACACTTAAATGACCTTGCTGTATGGCTCTGTGAAAATTTTTAAGTTAAGTAAAAAAAAAAAAAAAGGAAATATCATTGAAGCCAAAATACATTTTCTATTTTCATTATTTTTTACTTGTTTTCTCCTTTTTTCCTTATGATTAATAAAATGGTTGTCATGCTTAATTACATTTGGTACCTTGTTAACTGAAAAATACCGTATTTACTTTTGAATATTTTCCCATTTTATTTACCTTTGCATTTAGTAATGTCTAATTAACTCTTAAAATTATCTTATATTTTTACATTTCAGGACCGTGTCTATGTGCAACAGAACTCCGTTAATAATGTTTACAACTTGGGACTGATAATCTTTCGGGATCAAGTGGTGCGATATGGATGCATTCGAGATCATTTGCGTGAGACTTTGCTAGACATGGTCATGCGAGAGAGAAGAGGGGAAGTGGTCGACAGGTGGGTTTGTTTGTAAATATGCATGAAAATCTTTCACTTAATATCAATACAAAATTTCTTTGTAGATATACAGTGAAAGATATATAGTATTAAATCATGTATCACATACAAGTTTGTAAAATGATTTCAGCTTGGCTCTTTCCAGATTGGCTATTAAAAATGCCTGTCAAATGTTGATGGTCTTAGGAATAGATTCTCGGAGTGTATATGAAGAGGATTTTGAGCAGCCGTTTTTGACACAGTCTGCAGATTTCTACCGGGTAAGTTTAATTTATTTTAAATAGGTAATATTTAGACTGTGTTTCATTGCCGTATGGACGGCCATTTGAAATTTGATCTCAGCAATCACGATTTTCAAAAAGTTAAGCTGACATCAGGTTTAGTTGGAAACTTTAAACATTTTGTTCAAAATGTATTTAATACAGTACTATTAGATAAATAAGGTGAACCCAACTTTAATTTAATGGAAAATTTCTATCATAGCATTAAAAAGCAGTTATAAATTATTGTTAGATCACTGCTAATCATAATCAAAGCAGTTCATGCATTTTAATAAAGTTCAAAAGGATCTATTCAGTCTATGGTTTTAACAAATATGTGCATCTCTGTTTTAAATGCTACAGCAATTAATTTTCGTTTATAAAGAAAAATAAATATATTAAACTATGATCCAGTTATTGAATCTTACAGGACCACAAATGAAATGGTCCTTGGAATTTTCTTGGCAAGTAAGGCTCTCTTTCTGTAATGATTCCAGAATTCATTTATGGTTATATTTTAAATTTATTAAATAGTTTGTATTTCATTCTATTTAATATTTATTATACATTGAAAAATTAGTTTGTAAAGCACAGAATTGATAATAATTTAATATAACAGAATTGATAATAATTAAATATGTGTAAAATAAAAAAATCACTTCAGGATAAACGTTGTCAAATTTGCATGGGGAAAATTTTCAATTAATGAGTTTTTATCTTCTGCAGATGGAGAGCCAGAAATTTCTGGAAGAAAATAGTGCCTCTGTATATATTAACAAAGTGGAGCAACGCATCAACGAAGAAGCGGAGCGAGCGAAGCATTACCTCGATGAGTCCACCGAGAAACTCATTGTCAAGGTCGTGGAAGAAGAACTCATTAGCAAACACATGAAGACCATTGTGGAAGTGAGTATCTGTATATATTTAAAACACTTACGCATTTGGTACAGGTAAAAAACTAGCTAAATTTGCAAAAAATGTAAAAAAGCTATGAGATTTGGAATTTAAATTTTTACAATTCATTTGATGCATTTAGAATATTGCAGAAATTGCTAATATTTGTATATTAATGAATGGCAATAAGCATTTAATGAATACTAAACAGGGAAATGAAAAATTAAATGAAGAAATACAAACAAATTAAATTATTCTTGTAAGTGAAATCAAATTAATTGAAAACAAATAAGCAAATATATATATAAATGTTGATCTTAAAAGAATAAACTTGATATTTTCTAACACTTGATTGTTATTGTATTATATTTAATCATACAGTTCCAAAAATATTCTTTATAAATTGTCAAACTTATATTGAGGACATAAAATTATAAAAAATTGTAAAGAATTTTTTTTTTTTTCTGTATCCATTGAGAAATTTTAATAAATAATAAACTTCAATTCTCACAATATTGACATACATGACTATTCCTAGTCCTTTATTATATATATTTGAATATGTATTGTTAACTTGAAAATTTCTGAAGATATCATGATATTCTATGAATGCTTATTTTAAGCCACCTAAGTAGAATTTGTGGGTTGCTCAGAGCAACCAAATGATCATTGTATTTTGCCAGTAATAGATAATGGTTTCTTTCTTTAGATAAACTTATAAATGAAATGTAAAGTGATATTTAATTGTGACTGGTCATATAAAGGCTAATGCGACCAACTGTATAAGAGGTTAAAACATACATAATTTTTTTTAACATTTTTAGAATTGCATACTCTATTAATATATTGTTATTAGATGTGCTGGTTAAAAAAACATTGATTATATAAATCTTTTTTTCAGATGGAAAATTCAGGCGTTGTACATATGCTTAAGAATCAGAAAACTGAAGGTAACTTTATTATTATAAATTTTAAAATGTTATTTAATATTAATGTGCCTTTTTGAATAAAATATATTAAAAATTATTAGTAAAAATTTTTTTTCCCTAATTTAAAGCTTGTGTGAAAAAAAAATGTTTCAAATATAAGCTTTAAATTTATGTAAAGTTATGGTATATAAATTTACGATTTTTTATAACTAAATATTTTTCAGTTGGTTTTGTTAAGTTAATTGAATTGAAGATTTGTTGGTTAATTCTTATTTTGTAATCATAATTATGAAAAACAAGTGTTTATATATGTTGTACATATGAAATCTTTTATTTTCCTATTTTTTACCTAGAAATAATGATAAAGTTATATATATATATGTATATATAAGCATTATTATAATAAACATAATTTTGAAAATTAAAAATAAAAGTAAATATTTTAGGGGTGATACGAAATATTGATCATTGTGTAAGGAATTTGTGTTTCTTTTAATAATATTTAACTTTGACTCCTAATAAGTCATGGTTTCAAGTTTTGATTTATATCTGTTAAGAATTCTGTATTTGCTGTTGCATGAATAGTATTTTTCTGCAGATCTCGCCTGCATGTACAAACTGTTCAGTCGAGTGCATGATGGACTGAAGACAATGGTTGCGTGTGTCAGCAGTTATCTGCGAGAACAGGGCAAAGCTCTCGTCATGGAAGACGAGGGAGGAAAGAGCGACGCTCTAACATTTGTAAAAGTAAATATGCATCATTTAAAATCTTTAGTATTGTAATTTCTGTGAATTAAAAAAAAGGTTGTCTTAATTTAATAATATTTGAAAATGGTAGAATTTTATGATATAGATTATAGGCCACTGTAAATAATTTATGAATTTGTTTTTTTTAATTTTTGTATTTATTCTATAAAACAAAATCTAAAAATACTTTTTGTAAAAAAAGAAAAGTTTAAATATAAAGTAATATTAAAGTTCTGGTAGATAGAAAGGAGCTAGATTTTTATAAAAGTTAACAAAATGTCATCAAAAAAAAAAAAAAAAAAAAAAAAAAAAAACCATGTTTTTATAAGTGCTACAATTAATACATCCTATATTGGTTTGTTCTAGTAGGAATGAAAAAAAAAGCTTTAAGTTATATATATATAAATTAAAACACTTAGTAGAAGGTCAAATTAATATTTTACTATGTTACTCATAATTTATTTTCACCATATCTCCTAAATGCATATCTTCTGATTTCTATTATCTTAAATTTATAACATTTATATAATTGAAACTAACATTTATATAATTAATTAAATATATATTTAAATAATATTTCAACATTTTTATATAATTTAAAACGAAAAAAAAAAACTTCATTAGTTTTTAATGCAACTGCTGTAAAAGTTGAACTTGGTATATGGTACATCGAAGAATAATAATTGGCGTATTGTTTTAAGATCTTATTTTTGTGAATAAAGAATTACATATGTCTCCCTATTATATGGCATTATCAATTATAAGCAGGAAATTATGGTACTGTGATTGAAAACATTTGTTTTTCAATAAAGAAACTTGAAGTACCTGGTCTTTATAATATAGGAGAAACCTTATTTACAAATTATGTTTCAGAACCTTCTAGATCTGAAGGATCGTTTCGACCATTTCCTGAACCATTCTTTTGGGGAAGATCGTTACTTCAAGCAAATGATTGCTAGTGATTTTGAATGCTTCCTCAACCTGAATCCCAAGTCACCCGAGTACCTTTCGCTTTTCATTGATGACAAGCTCAAAAAAGGAGTCAAAGGGGTGAGTTATATCTTCTATTCTTTAAAGATAAAAGGAGAAGCAAATAAATAATAAATTTGTAACCTATACCCTGCATATATATATGAAGATTGTTTGATGTCAAAGTTTGCAAATAAAATCTAAAATGCTAGCATACATTCAATGAGTTGCTTCACACTATGGAAAATTTGTAAGAGAAGTTCTTAGAGAAAATACAAAAGATCTCTTCATTAAAATATAATAGGTTTCCTAACTTTCTAAGTGTATTTTGACTTTTTCTTTTTAGTAATACCAAACATATATGAAAGTAAGGAACTGAATACTTATCTTACTATTGAAAATATTAATTTGCTAAAAACCTAAACTCACTGAATAAAGTTTATTAAAGTATTATAGTTGCCCATAAAGATTATGAATGAATGAATTGTTTTGATATGGGTAGTTTTATATCTAGTTTAAACAGAAAATAAAATTGGGAAAATAATTTTCATCGTAAGGTTCTTCCCCCATTCAATAACGGTAATTCAAAAGGTTAAATCAAATTTATTGTTAAAGTAAGTTTTAATTTTTCGATTCAAGTATATATTTTTTTTTTACAGTTAGGTTTATTACATTGATTTATATCATTTGATAATAATTTAAATGGTTCATATTTAAAGCCAGTTTTTTTTTCTCTTATAAGGAATTGGATGTATTTAAAATTAGGTGAGAAGCCATTTTATTATGAAATAAAACTTTTCAGAATTTCTCTTTATTTTTTACCCATTGATTGAAATTAGGTTAATTAGCACATGAATTGGAAACAAAATTATTTGAGGAAAATTAAATTTTTTTATATTAAGAGAATCGAATAATTCGTTCTGCTTGATGAAGAATTTATGTATTTTTCTCTTTCATCAAAAAAAAGTGATTAATTTTTTTCCAAATAACATTTAATTAATTAGGATTGTTTGAACTTCATTTTATATGTGACTGATATGTATTTTTTGTACTTCTGTTAATAGATGACAGAACAGGAGATTGAGCTTGTACTAGACAAAACAATGGTACTATTCCGTTACCTTCAAGAGAAAGATGTATTTGAAAGATACTATAAACAGCACTTGGCTAAACGACTTCTTCTCAACAAAAGTGTATCGGATGATTCTGAGAAGAATATGATCAGTAAATTAAAGGTAGGCTTATTAGTATTTAATAAATGATTAAAAATAAAAATATTTTATTTTTAATGTGAGCATCTTAGCATTTGGTGTCTAAATCAGCTGGTTTCTTGTTAATTTAATAGAGCACTTGTTGGCACTCAATGCTGCTTAAAGTTACAATAAGCAACGTTGACATAACTGGTTTAGAGCATGAGTGTCCAAACTGTGGTTCAAAACCAATAAGTGATTAATCAAAAGTTAATTTTTAATAACTATCCCTTTGTAAAGAATAAATTCTTAGAATGTATTTAATATTAAATCTATTTGCATTTCAGACGGAGTGCGGTTGCCAATTCACGTCCAAATTAGAAGGCATGTTCAAAGACATGTCTGTGTCCAATACCATGATGGAAGAATTCAAAACTCATGTTGCAACCTCTTCGGTATTTCTTTTTTTTAATACTATATTTTGCCATTTGAAGTTTTTTTTATGTATCTGCACCAAAGGAGATTTGTGTGTGTATACATAAACTTCTTACTTTACAACAATGCATACATAAAGTAATATATATACGTAATGTATACATGCATGTGGGAATCTTAATTTTTCATATATATTATGAAAATTTTCTATCATATCAGCTTTATGTTAAGGGGGAAAAGCTTGTTCTGTATTAATTTTTTTTTTTAAGAAATGCTTATTTTAATCTACACTTAAATTGCTTTCTTTTATATGTAGATATGAATTGTGCTTTTTCAAATTAGTTCATTATCTGTTTCATTTTATTTATTTAACAGTAAGAATATTGATTATGATCACAGGAATTATAACCTGTAATCAATATGTTCAAGATATGCAGAACTGAATCCACATTGCATGAACTTTGTGCCTGCAAACTTGCAAATGTGTTCTTCTGCAGCCTTTTTGTAACATTTAGTTGTTACATGTGATGCTGGCTCGAATCTTGCAATCTTGAGAGACAGTTATTTTAACAAATAGTGGAAAATGAATAATCTGTTTTGAGTAATAAACAACACATGTTACCCTCATCTAAATACTATGTTGTCCATTTTCAAAGAGTATATTTTAAAAGGAGGTTCAAGTAAAGTTATAAAATATTTTTCATATTACTAAGCCTTTTGTATTTTTTTTTTTTTTTAATTGAAATCCTAATCTTTTGTTATTCATTTCAGACTAACCTTTACAATGTAGACCTGAATGTACGTGTCCTAACGACAGGCTTCTGGCCCACACAGTCTGCCACCCCGAAATGCAACATTCCGATGGCGCCCAGAAATGCTTTTGAGGCCTTCAGACGGTGAGTGATTTTTTGATTTGTAATGTTTCATAAAAGGGCTTATCTGGATAATTCTTTATTAGTTAAGTGTTGGCATGTATTAGGATTATGTGACTGACCCTCGTGCTCTAACTCGTTTTCAGTACTGAAATTTCCTACCTTTAATTTTGCTGCCATATACCTACAAGTGTAATTTTTGGCCCTGAAAAAATTGAAGTTTGTGGGATTGTAGTTGGGAAATTATGGTAATTAAAATTTAGTGTTACACCATATCAGTGAGATTGGTGACCAATGTTCACCATGGAATGTTTATTGAATGGACCTCTTCATTTTACAACCCACATGTCTTTTAACATCATTTTTCCTTTAGAAAGTGCCTCTTGTAAAGATGTGATAATGTCTGCATTAATTATCATTTTCAACATCTAGTATTTGCTGAATTAATTACATAATCTGTACATTGAAATAATACAATTGCATATTTTGAAATTTAAAAACAAAAATGAAGAAATGAAAAATATTTGTAATCCTAAGCAAAAATATTAGATTAAAAGATGATGAAAAAAAAATTTTTTAAATATTTTTCAAGTAAGCAGACATTTTGCAAGCATTCAGAGAAATTAAAATTGTTATGACTTATAGCAAAGTTTTTGTGAGTCGCTGCTTATATTATTATTAGAAACATTTGAGCTCCATCAGATTAAAAACATGTTGTTATGGTTACAAAGTGGCTGATAGAAATCTGGGCTTTAGTGCATGTATGAAGGTAACTGTGAATAACATCTACTAAAATATGTATGCATAAGAAAGTGTGATTCTCTGCCCACTTGAAATATTTTTACAAAAATTTGTGGTGTATAAACATTTCAGACATTTCAGTTATATTTTAACTCAGCATGTATACTTGGCATATGTGCTCCTGCAAGGAAACTAACACCAGATCCCTATCATATTTTATTGCCATTGGTGCTTGTTCATTTTTATGAATAGTAAACATCATTCTGATGAACATTTATGAAAAGTTAATAATTTCTATGTAGTGATTTTTCTAAAAATTCTTTTCATATTAAAAATGAATTGTATGAAGTGATAAACAAGTATCATTTATTTCTTTAGTAATGTTATCAGCTATTTTTTTAAATTCTTAAAAAAAAAAACAATGCAAAAATTTTTTGTGAAAATCTTCCCACTTCTAAAAAGTGAAAAAGGCTCATTAAATAAAATGTTCTTTAAAGTGGATATAGGTAATTCATCTTAGATAATCACTTGTCTGTTGTGAAAATCTGCAGTTTATGATTATTTTTACTGGATTTTTGAAATCCAGGACCTAATTGATCAGGAATGTTCTATGTTGTAATAAATGAATTTAAAGACTATAGTTTACCACATAAAATTATTTATTCCCTTCTGTTAGGTTCTATCTAGCAAAACACTCTGGACGTCAGCTTACACTTCAGCCTCAGTTGGGGTCAGTAGATCTTAATGCTGTCTTTTATGGGCCAAGGCGAGATGAGCCAAACCAACAGCCACAACCAAGCGTAGTTTGTGGTGCCCGCAAACACATCATCCAAGTGTCCACTTACCAGATGTGCGTCCTCATGCTCTTTAATGCACGAGAGAGGCTCACCTATGAGGTCAGTAGACTGTTTCTCAAATTTTTCTTTTATTTACTTTATTAATACTTTCTGATTATTAAAGAAAAATTAAAACAATTGCAATTTTGACTTTTTTTTTTTTTATCAGAATTTCTTTTTAAATTTCCCAAAAACGTTAATCAAACCATGCTTCACAAATTCAGAAAAGCAAACAATGGGCTTTTGTTCGTCTTTAAATCAAAAGACGAACAAAAGCCCATTGTTTGCTTTCATTTCATCGTGCACTGTTCACATTTATTTTTATTTGACATGACATAATCTTTGACATATTGTTCTTGATATTTGCATACAAATCCTCTCTCTACTGACTGGGTGTTCATTACTGATTGCAGTAAGTCCTTTTCTACAATTTCATGACTGTTAAAAAATGCATCGTTACTCAAGTTTTGCCCAGTTTTTTAGTTTCTATTAGATTCATACCACACATTACTTATTTTATTTACCACTAATTTACAGCAGTCTTCTGTATTAGAATTGTTTTAACCTAGTAAGTGCACAGTACTTTTTTATTAAACTTAGCTGTACTGTAATTTTTTTTAATTTAGTAATTTTGAAAAGAAATTTTAATTAGATTATTTTTTAATTTAAAATTTTTTTTTCTTTGCACAAAAATGATACAGATGCATAAATGTAAATCATATATTTAACTGTAAAATTTTAAAGTTGATTAAAAATGATAATTAATATCAATATAATTTTATAGATAATTATCATGATTATAGTTTTTTTTGTTGAACTGTGAAATAATTATTTTAATGTTACTGTTTGTTAGAAAATTGTCATTTTTATCATTTAAGTAATAAATGATGGTTGACTTTATGTAATGAAATGGAAATTGTACAAAAATAGTCAAAATCTTTTTTTCCCATTCAGGAAATTGCCAATGAAACTGATATTCCAGAGAAAGACCTTGTACGAGCACTTCAGTCTTTGGCCATGGGCAAAGCTAACCAGCGAATACTTGTTAAATCTCCCAAAACTAAAGAAATAGGTAATATACATTGCATAAATAAATTCTAATGGACAATTGCCTAAATATATATTTTTGAAATTGCCACTGGTTTTCCTTATAGAAAAATTAGAAGTTTAAATAGTAAAATAGGGCTTAATTTTAATTACTTGTTGTGATTTTAAGCTTGACATTGTATTCTGTAACTTAAATTGTGTTTCACTGTTATTATTGCTAAAATTTTTTAAAAATGATTTCTGTTAAGTCAGTTATGCATATTCACTAATGCTAAATTTATAAAAATATGTGAAAAATATTATGATTGTAATTATTCAATAGAATTTTTGCAGTTGTGTACTAATATGTAGAAAAAGATTTTTGTATTTAAATTAGTATTTTCAAGTATTTTGTGTATTGTGATGCCATTTTAATATCAGGATTTATAGAAAAGAGGATTATTAATTGCTTTATTGATTTTTTTTTATAAAATGTTCTGTGTAAAAAAAATTTTTTTAATTACTTTTTAATTGTAATATGTTGATTTAAATAACTTCAGCAATTTTTAAATAATTCTATAATTAAAAAGAATATTTATCCCTCTTATAAACCTTCATGAAGATAACAGAAAATAAATTAGATTTGGTCATTGAGAAGTCTGCATTTTTACTGTACAGTCTTTCTGTCTGTGCTCATAAAAACAAAATCTTAAACTGATGAATTTTCTTTTAGATTCTACTCATCAGTTTACAGTCAATGATTCCTTTTCATCCAAATTACATAGAGTAAAAATTCAAGCAGGTCAGTTATCTATTTTTTTGTTTTTGTTTTGTTTTGTTTTTACTTTATAAATACGTTGTAACTTTAAACCTATTTTTAATTCTTGTTTTTCTAAATTTTACTATTATACATATATATTTTCATAAAAAAATGAATTTTTATAAATCACAATAAATAATTCTTTTATTAAGATCACATCAGAGTGAACATTTAGACATTTTGCAAAAAGTCATATTGAAAGTTCTTTGAAATAAATAGTTTTTTTTTTTTCATATATATAAAAATATGTTATCACTCCACATAATTAGACTAAAACTTGCAAAGGATTCCTAAAATTGAGTGATTATACACAGTCCAGTCACATTAATGTGACCACCACCTACTTTCAACGTCAACGTGAAATAACCCATCACAAAAGGCAGGTGGCAGCACATTGCAGTGGAGTGTATATAAAGAATTCTACTTAATACCATTTAAATACCACACTCCACTTAAAGCCAGAATATACAAGAGTGTATATTCTGGCTTTTGACAGGTGGTCACATTAATGTGACTGGACTGTGACTTAAAAATTTTGAAAAATTGCTAAAATAAATATTGCTCTAAAAGTTCATATAATTTCTGTAGACAGCGATAAAAAACGACCACAACATATTTTCCTTGAAATTTTATGTTACAGTTTTACTAGAAAATTGGGCGTGGGTATTTGTTTCCATGCAGAGTTTTAGAAAATGATATTAGTACAGTAACCACTCTTTAGTTCGGTCCACTATCATGCTGGATTGTTCATGTGTCAATATAGTTTTAAGGGATTTCAAAGATAAAGCACTCTATATAAGAATTTAATTGATTCATGCATTTAATTTGTGTACACACATTCAGAAAAATTTAGACATAAATATCTGAGGAATTCGAACAGCATTGTGTCTGCCAGGTGTTCAATCCTGAATCCATACGAAAAGTGAAAGCTCGATTGGTGCTATATTACAGAAAGTGTCGAACTATCGAAGACCAGATTAAAAGAAAGTTCCCTTTTAGAAAATTATTTATTGACCAATTCATCGAGGTTACATACAAAGTTACTTTATTCAAAAATCATTGTACAACATGGCCTGGACATTACAGGTCTTAACATTCTTCATGGTGAAAACAATACAATACTGGGTAAATTATCTATTATTTCATTAAATTATTTTTTATTTTTTAAGTTTGAGGATTATGTATTAAGAAAATTTTTACTCTATCAGCATTTAAAATAGATAAAAAAACTTCACACATTCCATTATATTTATATTTTCCACATTTCATTCTGTTAATGAATAAAATGTGGAAACATATGACAATGATTCCTTATCTTTATATTTAAAATGAATCTCCTGAATGAAAAATTGCTTTGAAATAAATTAAATGTTCTTATAAATTATAACTGTTGATTTTAGTGTTTGAAATTTTTAAAAATATATTTGATACATATAATGCACTAATGAAAATCAGGATATCCATTTTCATTTTTTTTTTACTAAGCAAAATTATGTAGTTAAATTGAATTGAAAATTTAAAGATAAATATTTAAAAGGTGATAATAACAAAAACTGTAATTGAAAATTACTAGTAATTATTGCATCATGAAATACTAGACTACATGAAAATCAAGATAATTTTCAATTGTCAAACAAAAATAGAACTTTGATATGTTTGGTCCAAACACATCAAATAATCAAATTTTTAACCTTTTAGGATCTCTATGAGATTACAATGTATTATATTTAAAGCATTAATTTCAAGAATTTAAATTCATGATGCTGTATTTATATACTAAACATGCTATGCTATTAAATTTGCATTTAATAAAATGTAGAATAATAAATAATTGTAGGAAAAGAAAATGAAATTTTTTGTGAAGAAAAAAAAAAAAAAAATAGATATACAATGGAAATTGTTAAAGGTTTAGAAAATTACTTTTTGCTATATAACGTTTTTGGTTTTTATTTTAATTTCTTTTTTATTATCCTTAATTTTTGAAGTAAATGCAAATTTTGTAGTTTTTAAAATATTTTAAAATTTAATAAAAAAAAAAAAATTTCATGAATAAAATATTGCTAGGGTCAGTTTTGAGAATTTTTCCTTTGGAATTATTTGTGATATTTTACTATTTTTAAACAAATATTTTGTTTCCTTACTTGAAAGCAGTTTTTAACAGTTTTATGAATATATTTTTCAATAAATTATTCTAATCCATCTATTTGTGATTTTAAATTCAAAAATATTATTTATGGCAAAGATGAAAAATAAAAGGAAGATGAAAATAAGTTTTTAAAAAACTTGCACAAGATCAAATGATTTGTTTTGGTGTCAATTGAATAATGTTGTTCTCTTCCCGCTATCAGTTGCTGCCAAAGGAGAATCAGAACCCGAAAGGAAAGAAACTCGAAGCAAAGTAGATGAGGACAGAAAGCATGAATATCCTTTACATTTTTCTATTGTCAGCTGTTTTAAAACATTTGTTAAAATATCAAATTTAGAAATACAGAAAGTGCTCTTGAATGGCATTTTATGATTCAGTGGTTTTTATCTTAAAAAAAGCCTAATATAAGTGCTATGTGATGAAAATTACATTTCATTTTAAAATTAATTAATTGTTATAATAGTGATACATTCTGAAATGGAATGCTAATTCTAATGTTCTGTGCCACCAATATGTCCACATATTTGTGCATCTGCTTGTTATTCTTTTAATTTGTGCAATAACAAATTTTTAAAAATTTATGTATATTATTTTGTTTAATATAAACATATTATTTCATATTTTACACAATAGCATAACATTTCATTTTTAATATATAATAAGTATAGTAATAGTAATAAGTATAGTATATAAATAATAAGTTTAATATATAATAAGTATAGTATAGTATAGTAATAGTATATTTTAGCCAAATAAATCCTGCACTAATTTTTAAACTCTGTTTAATTTTTTTTTTTTTTTAAATCCTGTACTACAAATTTTTATATAGTATTCATGTATTTAAATATCTCAGATACTTCATAGATTAGTATATTGTTTTCGTTTTATTCCCCGATTTTCTTGAAAATATTTTTTAAAAGTATTTGATAAAATAAAGTTGTGTTTTTATTCAAATATGAGAAGTCTGTTTTAATTAAAAGTAGAAAACAGTTTTTTAGCAGTTTTTTTTAGCAAATTATTAGTAGTAAAAATAGTAGTTCTTATAGCAAATTAAACAATTTAAAAATCATTTTTGATATTTTACTGAAAAAACTTACAAACATTTATTTCTTTTCATTTAGTTTAAATCTAATCATTAAATTTAATATAAGAAAATTCTGTATTGAAATAATTATTTTAACTATATCTGTGACCTATTCCAGTATTAGATGAATTTCGAATTATACTTGCCATTTAAAACATGTATGAAAAAAATTTTTGTAAGTGTTAATAAATTTGTATTGAATAATGTTAGTTAGTTTAAAATTTATTTTTAATTATTGAATAGTTTTAATATATAAAGAATTTCCTCTTGTATTTTATAAAAAGGATTTGCAATCAAAGCAAAAAATTTTTTTCTTGTGGTTTGTCTTTAACTGCAACTCACGATAGAGGCTGCTATAGTAAGAATAATGAAAGCTAGAAAGCGAATGGGTCACACTATTTTAGTAGCTGAGGTGAGTGGAAAAATTTATTATTACTAGAATCTTTCATAAATAAAGAGACATTTTCACTGTTTAAAGGCTCCTTCCCACCGAGGCGAGAAGCGTTGACCAATCACTAGCCTCGCCACGCCGCCTGAAACCAGTTTGAAATTCACTGCTTTGAGCTGACCAACTTTCAACTCGAAGCGGAACTTCACTAGGCGCAATGCTATTTCTGACGTTTTGCTGTGAAGGGGTCGAAAAAAATTTTCTTGCCTGCTGCATGAATCTTCAACATTTTACGCCCGGTGGAACAAGCCTTATGTGTTGTAAAAATGTTTGCTATATTTGTAAATGTTCCCATTGCAAATAAGTTTTTGCAATGTGAAAAAAATTCTCGTAAATTTCAATTAGAATTTTTTGCTTATTTTTTAGATTTTTTTTTTGCATTGTTCCATATTTAAAATATTATCTGCTTTATGAAATTCAAAAAAAATCATGAATAGAAGAATTTTTATCTAGTTTTATAATTTGAACTTAAATCTATATAAAAATATCAGCAAAAAGTTCATTGTAATAATTTCATAAAATTTCAATACATTCAAATTTTCATTTTTTTTTGCCATATGATCTAAAAATTTGTGGGCAGGTATTTATAAGTTTTACATGCATCAAATCTTTCCGCTGTAAGTTTCAACTATCTTTTTTTTTTTTTTTTTTGGGCAGGTATTTATAAGAAATGTTCGTGGCATTTTTTTTTTTTTTTTTAAAGTGTTGATATTAATTTAGATAAATATTGCAATTGTTTAACCAAAAATTTATTGTATGCTTTGATATTTGTAATATATGTTTAATTCAATATGTGTTATTAGATTTATAATGCAATTTTTTTTAATACTACAAATAAGTAAATAATAACAATTATTTCATGGTTTTCAATCTACATGCACAAAAAAAAGGAAATTTGCATTTTATTAAATTTCATGTCTAAAGATTTTAATTTTCTCATTTTAGAATTAAAAATTAGAAATACAAAATATGTGTAATTTATTATTTATAGGTGACCGAGCAGCTCAAGTCTAGGTTTTATCCAAGTCCTGTAGTCATTAAGAAAAGAATTGAAGGTCTAATAGAAAGAGAATATTTAGCCAGAACAGCAGAAGATAGGTAAATCTATTTTATAATAAATTATGAGATATTTGTTTTAAAAAGATCAAATAAAAGTGCATGACGTAATTTTGAAAATATTTTTCAGAAAATTGTTAGATTAGTACTTAAGTTTAAATTTTAGTATTAACAATCTGAACTAAAATTGTATTTTTAAATAGCTGTTACTATATTTGAAACATGTATGCTCATTGCATGGAAATCTTGGGGTAATAATAGACAATAGTGTCAGCTCTTTTGAATAAAATTAGAGTTGAAATTTATATATTTTTTAAAGAATGTTGATATATACCGATCTTTAAAATGCAAATAATTTGTTGATTTTCTTGGAAAGTGCTGAATAAAACATAAAAATAATGACTCTAAGCAAAGATGCAAGTCTCTTGTATGGAACATGTAATCATAGTGTACTGATGTGAGTTGCATGTTCAGGAACAGAAATGCACATCACAACAAATTTCATGGCATTTGTTTGCAATATTGGATAACATTCAAAAGCAAAAACCTAAAATGATAGAATGTGCTGAGAATATTGGGGACTGGAAGTAGGAGAGTTTCAAGTGCAAACGAGCAATATCATAAATTTCAAGATGCAGTGATGAGACTGAAATGTCTGAAAGTCTTAGCCTTTCCACAAATTAGACTTAGCATCATGTCTAAATTTATGGAAATAGTTGATTGAACTGAATCTGGCCTAGGTCATTCTAGAATTACACTGGTGGACAAAAATTAAGAGATGGAAAGCATTTTCGCACATTTCTCTAAAAATACCGCACAAAACCTGGACAGTTGATTGCCATATATGGTCACTGTAGCGCTATTGGCCCTGAGATAAGTTTACGTATTCTTGTGGGCATTGCTAAGCCAGCAGGAGGTATAAAAGTCTGCATCGAGCTGTTCATCTCATTCCACTCTTCAACACAATTGCAGATTTTAGTGCATTTTTGAATAATCTTGTTGTTTCTTGCTGGTTTTTAGGTGAAAGGAGTGAACATCATCGTTTAGACGAAGGTATGAGGTGGAGAATCGTGGGTAGACTTGAGGCAATCCATTCCCAAGCGCAGGTTGCTAGGAATTGGATATAACACCAAGTGTCATTTCCAATTTGTGGAGTCAATTTAAAACTAGTGGGACAGTATGCAGACGACCAGGACAAGGTCGCCCGAGGGCTACAACGGCCAATGAAGACTGGTATTTGTTCCTTTCTGCTAAGCGCCAGAGGAGGGCTACAGCCACTCAATTGTCTAGGGGCCTCGCGGCTGCTACAGGAACATCAATTTCGAGTAAGACAGTTTCCAGGAGACTCCATGAAACAGGGCTGTATGCCAGGAAGCCCGCTATTTGCATCCCACTCCCTCCCTCCCACAAAAGAGTGTGTGCAGAATGGTGCAGACAACATCAAAATTGGACACAGCTTCAATGGGCTAATGTTCTCTTCACCGATGAGTCCAGATTCTGTCTACAACCTGATTCTGGACGGTTATTGATATGGAGGGAACCTGGAACCCAATACCATCCTAGCAACATTATCGAAAGGGACCATTATGCTGGTGGAGGAATCATGGTTTGGGCAGGGATCATGCAAGATACCCGCACACCGCTCCATGTGTTTGACAATGGTTCCGTGCATGCCCACAGGTACAGGCAGGAGGTCCTAGAGCCCTATGTACGTCTTTTCAGGGGCGCTGTTGGCCCTGAGTTCATTTTTATGGACGACAATGCGCTACCCACATAGGGCTCTCATGGTTGATGAGTATCTGGAAAGCGATGATATTCAACGAATGGATTGGCCAGCCAAATCCCCCTGACCTGAATCCCATTGAACATGCTTGGGAGAGCTATTGTGATTAAGCCTACCTCCCCCAGAACCATTTTGGAGTTAAAAATTGCTCTGGTGGAAGAATGGGAGGGTCTTCCACAAACCCTCCTTAACTTCCTTATTAACATCATGCATACTCGTTGTGCATGCTGTCTGTCTGTCAGGGGTGATGATACCCCATACTAGAGGCAACACACACTGTACAAGCCTCACTTTTATTGTCATCTTTTATCCTTAAGTTCAGACTACATTGGATTTTATTGGCAATAGGTCATGCCAATGAATGGCACTTTCATTTTTGTTTTGCATACTTTATTATCATGGAATAAGCTATATCCATACCAAATTTCATTTATTTATATTCAGTATTTTTTGAGATATTTGGGGAAATGTCTTCCATCTCTTAATTTTGTCTACCAGTGTACAATATCCAATAAAGATTAATATTTGTGCATTATGTTTAGGCATTCTCATCTCTCTTGTGAGCTTCTCTTTCATCATGTGGTCACCATAATCCGAGTTTAAAAGTTGTATTCTCCAGAAGGCTGCATGAGAGCCATGTGTTTACAAAAAGACATACTGATCACTTCTGTATATGGAAGAGATTGTGTAGTTTTCTAATGAAAACAACTTTGAACTGATAATCCACGATTCAATCTAATAATATATCTTCATATGAAAATGCTAAGGACCCACTACTTGTCCTCCAACCTCTGAAAAGGAGACCATTATGACAGCCCAAATTGGATGGTTTGAGCAGCATCATATTGAATGGGCATATAGACCTTTACATCTTTGTCAGAAACTCTGTGAAAATGGCGATCTTAGATATGTCAATGTGTATCCACTTAGGGTGCAGTTCATTAGATTGGTGAAATTCTGGAAGGATAGGATATTTAACTAGCTAGGATGATCAGCTGGATCACCAGAACTAAATTTTCTTTGGAGCATGTCTGAGAGGGTTATTGCAATTTTTCTCCTCCCCTCTTAGGACTATCCAAAGCCTGAAAACATTGCTGAAGGAATAGGACTGATATGCTTATATATTCATTAACTCTCCGATTTCCAGTCAGAATTAATATTTGTGAGAGTTATATAGCTGTAAAGGGGGTTACACATTCTATTAACCCATTTTTGTCTTCAGTATTGAAAGCTCTGTTCTAGAACTTTTAATGCTGAGAAGCTTTATGAACAGTCACAATTCTAGAAGTGTCAATTATTGTGATTTGGTCCTAATTATTACAGATCCGGGGTAAAAATTGCTTGATTATGAATTAACAGGTGGGCTGAAAAGTTCATAGACTGACACATAGATGGCGCTACTAGTAGTAAATCCATATGATTTTTAGTTAGCCCTAACCTTCAAAAGACACATGTATGAATTTGACATATTTTATACAACTCAAAAACTTGAATTTGTTATTAATTGAAAAAGTCTAAGGGTTGGCAATCATGTGTTACATATATTGCCTGTGCCTCTTAAAACATGAAATAAAGTTCTTCAAAAGTATAAAGGTTATGAACTAAATATCATTAATAATATATTAATTATAAAGACCCCCATGAAAGCAAAGATAATCAGAGCAGAAAAAAAAAAAAAAAAAAATCTGCCGATCGTCATTAAATTTTCATTCTAATATTTCACTGTAAAAGTGGTGGGTTATATAAAAAAATATATATTAATTCACATTTTTCGATGACTAAACATAATGTTTGGCAATTTTTAGAAAGGTTAAATTATATATATATTAATTGTTGACATTCTGTTTCAGAAAAATCTACACATATGTGGCATGAGGAGTGCTGTTGTACTGTCAACATATTTTCACTCCAAGACAGATGGACATCTCGTTTCTGTGCTCCAAAACCTTGTAAATTAAAGAATGCAACATGGACCATGTCTCCTCATTCTTCCCTCAACAGAGTCTGCACGCTCTTGTTTGTACATAGAATGATATGCTTTAGTTCTTCTCCGAACTGATTTTATATTCATTCATGACATGTGCAGGATTTTTTTTTTAATGGGTGGTCGAAACTCAGCTCAAGTGCTCTTCACCTGGTTGAAAAATTCAATGGAAGAAAAGCTAAGAGAGAGATATTTAAAATCAGTTAATTGCATATTGTAAAAAAGAAAAAGAAAAAAAAAAAAAAGCTGCCTATTTAATTATGTGAATTGTTTTATTTGTTAGTGGTTTAAGTTCTATTTTCGATTTTTTTTTCAAAAGGTCAAAATATATAATTAACTTCTTTTTATATTTCATTATCCATCACTTCTTGTAATGTTT
This sequence comes from Caerostris extrusa, assembly GCA_021605095.1. Taxonomy (NCBI): domain Eukaryota; kingdom Metazoa; phylum Arthropoda; class Arachnida; order Araneae; family Araneidae; genus Caerostris; species Caerostris extrusa. The sequence goes on from BPLR01010893.1 coordinate 56,651, forward strand.
TTTAAGCTGATTATTAATGTAATTTCATGAAAGATAATAATAATTTCATATTAATTATCTCTCATTAACATACTTTTTTTATGTAATTTTTAGAAAACTTTGTGCCTATTTAAATCTGTACCTAGATTGGAAACCTGTAAACATTTATTTTTGAGAACTTTGTAAGAAAAAAAAAGTAAATATTTACAAATCATTCAATTATAAAAATAAAACATTTTGAGTTACTACATAATGCATAGGTAACTGTTTTTAGATATTTTAATGAATTCTTTTAATCAGGTGAAAAAGTTCTGGACACCCTTTATAATTAAATAATAAATTTTGCTTTAAAAAAAGTATTTTTAATAGAAATGTTTTTATGTGATTTTGTTTTGCACCAAAAGCCAGCAGTAACTTTCCTTCTCTATTAATTCTTAACTGTACAAACTTTGAACGTTCTCACCCTACCTGTGTATTTGGAGCAAGTTCTCGTGTGGTTCAAGTTTTAAGATATTTTACATGGTCTTGATATAAATTGAGTGTATAATAGTGTACATATATATCTGTTAAGGATTTATATAATTTATTGGTAATCTACATGTCATTTGCGATAATTTTATTTTTTAAGTAAATATATCTCGGTAGGTCTATACTGCATCTGCTTTAACCAAGTTTGTATAAAGAAAATAAAAATTCTATTTTTTTCCTGATAGCCTTACAAAGGATGTCTCTGTCCTAGCACTGAACGAATATCAATTACTTAATACAATTTCGATTGTGTAGCTCAATGTGTATCTTAACAAACGAACTGACAGGGCAAAATTTATATTTGTACATAAGTGACTGTTTGAGATCTTCAAATGCTTCTAGAATATAATTTCGATTGTTATAGTTATTGCTGAAAGGAGTGAAGGTTTTGTGTATATTTATATTTTGATAAGTAAATTGAGAACGATTCAAATGCATTCTTTTTTTCATCTCCCCTACAAATTCTTCTCTTCTATTTATAATTACTGTTTTACAACATTTGCATAGGCTCATTATTTCATTTTGCTTAGTTATTGTGCACCATACCCTTTCAATTTAATATATAAATTGCATTGGTTAATTTGTTCTACATGAATTTGTTTTCTGTAATGTATAAATAAAAAAATTTCTTACCAGAACATTCTATTTTTCACATTTTTTTTTTTTTTTTTTTTTACCTTTGTGTATTGAAAATATTGGTTGGTTGAAAGGCATTGATATTGGGAGTATTTAAACGAGAAGATTTAAAACTATTTTTGCAAGCATTCTATGCGTGCACCTTGGCGACGCAAAGAATGTCAAATTTATACAATGGTTCTTCAATATACATTTGTTTTGGGATAAGTCCAACTCAATATACATCCTATTTAGATGAGAAAAATTTTGTTTGGTGTACAACCTTATTCAGAATGATTCGAATGACTGGATGTCAGAAACTTTGCGAGAAAAAGTTCCATCTCAACAAAACCATAAGCAGTAAAATCATTATTTTGAAAGACCAAACAATCATTCTGAACTTCACATTTCTGAAACATCATGAGGGGGAGGTTTGGTTTGTCACTCTACGGTCATCTTATGCACATGAGGGGGAGGGAAAAACAAAGTTCTTTCAGACAGATTTATAGTCATTGTCCAATCTGATGATCTTAAACGAGGTCTGAGTATGAGAAACAGTAAATTAAATTTTCATTATTATGTATTTCATCTAACTGCTTTTGTATTTTATGTAAGCTCATCAGACAAAAAAAAAAAAAAGTAGTTACTCCTTAAAAAATCACGTTAATACCACGTAATTGTCGTTCTGGATTTGATAGTCGCCTGGATTCGATTAAGAAGTGAATCCACAAGATTCTACAGGTATGTTGCATCCAGTTTAAGCCACTTGCTCAAGATGCAAATCCACAAAATTGGGCTGATGTTGATTTTGGTGTTTTACCTGCTGGTCCCACAGATTTTCATTGCGGATGAAGTGGGTGATTTTGCTGATTAATCAGCTGTGATAGGCGTGCGAGTGTTCATAAAAGTAGTCACACATGCGTCCAGCTCCCTTTGCTGTTGTAATCTTAACAAATGGAGATGTCAATAATGATGTTAACTAAGAGTCAATATCGGATCACCCTGGTTCATGTTAATGGTCATCTCAGTGAGTGGGCCCAATCATAATGCGGAAAACATCGCAGACCCACCTTCGGTTTGAACCCAGCCTTTCACACATTGGGGACGAAATTGCTTCATTTGACTTGCGGTGTACTTGATGCCATTCAGTTTTAAATAAAGGTAACCGCGTAATTCATCAGACCAGTTCACATGTTGCCAGTCAGCTACTCCAAAGTTCCATTGCCATCTATATATTCACTCAATAACAGGTTGCGACTTGGTAGCCAAGTGGCTAGCGCTCTGGCCTTTGGTATCAGAGGATTCACGTTCGAATCCTGGCGGTGACATGGATGTTTGTGAGTGGTTCAGAATCCACGTTAAACTGTAGACCCCGGTCTGTTTAGCTCTCGTGTGTACAAAATTGTCGTAGAGCGACTAACCAGACTCAATAACAGGTTGGGATGGACCTACATTCACTGACTGCATCAATTCCTGTCATGTTTGGAAGCACTTTTGATTCACAAGTCGTGGGACTTTTTTTTTCTGACTACGGTTTTGGTTTCGTGTTTCGGGGCCACTGCTTGCACACTGAACAATCCCTCTGCGAAACATCAAAAAATCTGGCAACTCAATTCGTATGGTCTTGGGCGCGTGAAAACACTATTGCCTCTTTTTTTTGCCACTCTGTCACATCGTTGCATTTACCCATCTCTGAACAATTCCCGCTTAACATAACCTTATGAATCACAAAGACGCTTTTCGCCTGTCGTTTAGCACTTGACTTGACCATTGCGCCATCTGTAAAGGTTTAATGACTTTTCTGTGCTTACATGCCAGGGTGATTAATTTTATCAGGTGAGCTTATTTTTATTACTAAATAGTGTTTAGATTATTTTATTCAGCCTTATCGATATATAATATGCCAATAACAACGGATTGATTATTCCCCTTTATTTTTTAAGGAAAACAATAATTTGTTTGTTAGTTATTATGCTTGTTATGTCCATTTCAAATAATGCTGTCATGGTTTTTTTTTTTTTTTCGGATTTTGTTGGGGTGGTACTGCTCTGCAAAGGGTTTCATTTTGATGCATGGTAGTCATGTTCCAAGTAAAGTTTGAATACAAATAAATAAATAATATTTAAAAACTGAAATCTTTTCACGAATTTCAATTTATCATTGCTAGAAAAATACATATGGGAGTATATCAATGTTTAAATAACCCCAGAAATTTATGAAGCAATTTGTTCGGATTCTACAAAAACTGGAATTCTGTACTTTAGGTCCCGCTAGTTTTTTTTTTTTTTTTTTTTTTTTTTTTGGCAATTTTTTCCTTTTTTTTTTTTTTTTCTCTCCCATAATGGCCGCTGCATTTACAAAAATACACTTTGTTTTTACATGATTTTGATTTAATACGATTGACCCAAATTCTAAGAAGAAAATTTATCTTTACTTTTATTTTTATAACTGCGACATTGGAGACGAGGAATGTAATGCGATTTCCATTAATGGAAATTCTCCGAATTTTATAATTTCTAAGTGGAATTTTGAGTTTGATGTGAAAAGTGAAAGCACCTTTTTGGTGTTTATAAAACCTTTGTTTCATTAATTGTAGCTGAAATATTTTTTCGGTAGTCCTTACAAAGTGTCACATAATTCACTTGTAAAAAAACGAAAGTTAAAAAGCAATCTGGTTATTAAAATTCACATTTTAGATTGCCTTGCAACTGGACAAGGTGCAATGTCTGTAGGAAAGCATTTTGATCTACATGAAACCACTGTAAGAACTACCAAGAAAAAAAAAAACTGTTGTTAGAAGAAAATCGGCATGTTCTGGAAGAAAGTTAAGAGCTAAATCATCGTAACACACCAGAGATAGTCAAAGATAAAATGGAAAATGCTCTGTTAATGTGGATAGAAGATAAATTGCATAAAGAGTACCAGTAGACGGAAATGCCATCAAACAAACAGCGCTAAGATTATATAGACCTATTAAAGAAATGGAACCATGCACTTCATCTGAGTTAAACCAAAAGTATAAATTTTCTGGAAGTACAGGTTTTCTCAAAAGACATGCTTATCACAATATAAAAATTAAAAGTGAAACTGCATCTGCAAATGAAACGACTGCTAAAGAATTTCCGCAAAACCTTGATAAAAGAGTTGGAAGTTACTAATCAAGTTTGGAACAATACTTGCATATGCGAGTCCTATTTGGGGATCTACTGCTCCCGTCGAATTTCGAGATCATACAAAGACTTGAAAGTAAAATCATATGATTACAAATTCGCCTTGGTTTTTCCGTAATGAGGATATCGGACATGCTCTTTTCCTCCCAAGTTTTAAACAATTTGTGTATAAAACTGCAAAAAATTTTTATAATTCCATTCCAAATATTAATAATTCTGTTTTGAATGATCTAAGCAACTATGTTTACGACATTTCTGATTTTAAAAATCGCAAAAAGACCTCGCGCTGTTCTGAATATTATTCATTAACGTTCCGATATCCTGCTTTCCGAATTATCATACAGTTTCTCTACTGAGTCACAATTTCCCCTCCAATCGCTTTTATTTGTTTCTATTGTTTATCTATTTTTTTTTTTTTTTATTACCTTCTTGAAATTATAATAATAATATATAAAAAAAAAATTATATATGCATAATTTTTTTTTATTAATTAATAAAAATTTCCAATTATTAATTTTTAAATAAATTAATAATGTACTTGATTACTTTTTTCTATCTAATCAATGGGCTTAAAGCTTAAGAAATTTCCCCCTCACTCACAAAGCAGAAGATAGAGGTTGCTAAGCAACCAAGGTTCTCCGTCAATCTGGCAAATCGTCGTAATTTTTTTTATTTTATAACTTTACTTTGTGCAAATGCCAGGGATGTGGTCCGCCAGATCAACATGTTCACACATTTAAAAAAAATTAGCCTCTAAACAAAACTTATATTATGTCGGACTTAGTCCAAGGCAGGCATACGCTGTGGTACTATTGTATAGTATTATGTTTAAAGAAGCGACACAACTGGGAAACTATTTTGAAAGATATACATAAATATTCCATGTAAATTTTGCTTCATTTCTTCTAATAATGACCTTTTTAAATAGAAATAATATGATGGTAGTAACAAACTATCAATATATTTATTACTCGCATTTTTCAGTAAATGAAAAAAGTCTACTCATTACAAATTCACATTATCCCCTAGAGAAATGTTCCGAAAAATCCTTTTATGAAGAATAAATTGATTGACTCTTACTTAATATGAATTGAATATTAATTAATTAACTTGTAGACTTTACAAGTATCTTTAGACTAAATGCTGTTCCAAGTTCTGGAAGTCTGACCGGACCACAATGGATACTAATCTGCAAGAATGTGCTGATGTCAGTCAAATTACATGTAAAGGAATAAATGTATTCATAGTTTGTTATTACCATCATATTACTTCCATTTAATCACCGTTGTAAGTAATAGAGCAAAAATGTGCATGGAATATTTACGTATCAGGTGCATCATCGAAGATTTTTTTTTTTTTTTATTGTACATGATATTATCCTGATTAGAGATCCCTGCTACCTTGGCTACAGATTTGTCGGTTTTTAAGTGTCACCAATGTAACAGCTACAGATTTGCGGTTTTTAAGTGGCGCCAATCTAACAGCTACAGATTTGCTGATTTTTGACGCCATTTTTTAGTGCTACGAAAATGCGTATTTGGGATTTGCCAGAAACAGAACAAGATGCAATTTTATTTTTTCAGGAGCGAAATATTTTACCAAAAACGAAAATGTCCCAATTCCCATGACATGAAACTTTATTTCGGTGAGCGTAAGTTTTGGAAATGTAATTTCAGTCAGTGGGCTTATCATGTGGGACTTAGAAAAGACAACTGGTTTGAGGGAAGCAGAATTTTAAAAACCGCCAAATCTGTTGCTACGGTTGGCGTTCAAAAGATAACTGCGTGCGATAACAAGATTGCTCTTTATTGGCGCAACTGTAGCCAAGGTAGCGTTAATACGTAAGTACCAATTTTTTATGTTCCTGTCGCTATTGAACTTCATAGTTCTTGTGAGGATTTTGCATTTTAAGGTTCCTATTTCGCCACGTCTTTTTTTCGGTGTCAAATGGAATTGCCAAAACCGCAGCCATGCGTGTTAGGAGGGTTAAAATCTCCAAATAAGCCAGTGGAACCTTAAAGTGCAGAAATTCCACTCTCCCTTTTTTTTCTTGAAATATATTCTGACCAATTGCTTCATACATTGTTCTTGGGTTATTGAACATTGGTATACTTCCGTGTGGGTGTCCATGCAAAGTATGTTCACACATGATAAATTCTTGAAAAGATTTTAGTTGTTATATAATAAATCCAGATGTTAATATTTTTATTTTCTCCTTTTTTTTTTTTTTTTTACATAATTGTTGCTCATTAATTATCACATCTTGTATTCTAATTGTTTCCGATTTCCAGATTAAATAATTTGGCAAATTATTCAACATGTTTGTTTTAAATTGTTACTGCATCGTTGGATACAGCGAAATATATGCTAGTGAAGATTTAAAAAAAAAAAAAAAAAACGGCTTAATACAATGCAAGGGCCAGATATGCCTCGTCTGTTTTTAGTGAAGAGAATTTATTTAATTGCGTGCTTTATAAAAGCAAATTACCTGTTTGATTGTTTCCGCTCTAAAAGCAAATACATCACTAAAATTTCAGTGTTCTTGCTGTAATTATTTCGAACGTTTTGATCTTAGATGGTCGTGAGAAAATTCAGCACAACACTTTTTTTTTTTTTTTTTTTTTGAAATTGATAAAAGCTATCCAACGATTTAGAAAATCAGTTTGATATAGTGACACTTCACTTTTTTAAAAATATTACGCGTAATTTATTTTTGTAAAATTTTAAAAGAAAAAGCAAATCATGCTGTAATTTTCTCTTGGTGTTTTAAATCCTTTCATTGTATTGCAATAAAATTCTTGTTGTTGCTTTTGTACAGATATCAACATCTAAAACTTCTGGCGGTCTGATGGCCAATTGGCAAGCGCTCTGGCACTCGGTACCACAGGTATCGGGTTCGAATCCCAGGGGTGCCATGGATGTTTGTAGTGGTTAGGAATCCACTTTAAGCCGTAGGCCTCGGTCTCATAGGATCGTAGAGCGTGACAGGGCCCAATCAGACTTCTCATCCACATACTTCCCAAACTGTATAGGGGCAACTCAGCTCTAGGCACAGTGATGTGGCGTGGTGTTGTAGTAGTGGTTCAGAATCCACGTGAAACTGTAGGTCCCGGTCTAATGAGCCTAAAGTGTGCACAAAATGATAGTAGATCGAGAAACCAAATCAATCTAAAGCTATTGGTCGTGAGCAGTAGAATTTTTTGGCGCACTGTATTCCGTTGGAATTTTTTTATGCACCACCCATTTACTCGTGCAAAGTACGGGCGAGGGGAGTTTGTTATCAGGTGTGAATCTGATAACGGAATGCAATTGCGGATCTCTGTGTGCCATGATTAATTAACCGTAATCATTTCTCAACGAGCTCCCAAAATACTTAAGTCACAATAATCTTTTCCAAATCAAAACTAACATTGCTAAAAGGAAATCTCAACGTTGTACAGTAAAAACAGGCACTAACATAAACACTACCCATCATACTTAAAACACTAAAATCCAATCCGTTCGATTAACCTTCAGAGAGATTGCAAAAATTGGAGAAAAGAACACATACACAAGGAAAAAAGAACATGTCTCATTTTAAGTTAACAGAAGTTTTTAGATTAAATGATAAAGATTGATCTACAGCAACTCGAGCAAATCATGCCACTCAAAATCTGATATGACCTACATAATTATCAGTTTCCTTGAATATCATAGGACATGCCTTATTACCCTTCATTAATTACAAGTACAAAAATTCACGGAGTAAAGGATACACATTCAAGTTTAGAATAATTATTTGTATATAATTGGCAAATTAAAATAGAGCTTTTTATAAAACCATACTTCAGCACGAATGATAACAAAAACACAATCGTCAAAATATTATACTCAAGAGTTAACGGAACCTACGACTTAAAGTGAATTCCGAACCACAACAAACATCCATGGCATCACAGGGATTCGAACGTGAAACCTATGGTACTGAGGGCCAGAGCGCTAGCCACTTGGTCATCAGGCCTTCTACCGCTCAATTAATGCCATTGGCCAAAGGATCGCTTTTATTTCATCACTATCTACTATTCGGACGACGTGCAGCTTCTTTGGCCCTTCACCACATACGGCCCTCCTTTTTCTACAAGGACAAATCCTCCCCTCACAGCAGATTAAAGGCTCTTAAACATATTTTTTGAAGGAAATTTTCTTCAAATTGTTCTGCTCTTCAAGCCATCCTCTGTTATCTCATCTTCCATCTCTGAGTTCTTTTTTTTTTTTTTATGCCCAATTTTATTTCATCTCATTGGCCAGATACAGCATCCAAGGCACAGCCATTAGTCCGAAGGAGAAATCTTCTCATTAGTCACAGGAGGGTGACTCGCTGACCCTACCTAAGTCGCTGTAACTTCAGACTTTGTCGACAATCCCTTTCGGCCAGACAACGTCAGCCTTTGACCTTTGCATTTCATACATTCCGACACACAGTCAAAATATGTGATTCTGAGAAAATCGTTTAATCAAATACGTTTGTCACAAATTGTTCATCAATAATAAAATCGGAATTAATGTTAAAGTTACTCTTTCCTACTTTACAAAAATATATCATTTTGAAGTTTTATTTTTTTTTAAGGGATATATATTAATGGTAGATAACAGAATTATGTTTAAATAATGGTAGATAATTTTCATGTAGATGTTTTTTAATAATGGATGATGATGTTCATATAGATGTTTCTTAACAATGGATGATGATGTTCGTGCAGATGGTACTTAACAATGGAAGATGTAGCCAGTGATAAATTATTGTCACAATTTTTTGCTTGTTGCAAATTGAATACTTCGAGATTCAAATTGGAAATATGAAAATATGTGATGGAACATTCAAGTATAATGAATTGTCAAAATTAATGCTGTCTGTTCCCACAATTCCACACAGTAATGCAACGCGTGAAAAGACATTTGGTCTTCTTACCAGAATAAGGACTAATTTTAGATTTAGTACTACTGTGTCCAAAAAGTAAGACCCACTTTCAATTTAAAATTCCCGGAACTTATAGAATTACAATTTTTTTTCCTTACTTTTCTAGTTTTCAGGCGCTGTCCTTGAGATCTGTGGGACGTCAAAATATTCATTAGTGTTTGAGTGACACTTGGCTTTGTGAGACGCTAAAACTGATTCCGGTGATTTTTGAAATGTCAGAATGAATTGAGCAAAGTACTCGCATAAAATTTTATGTGCGGCAACATATAGAAAGTTGCTGAAAGCCTTCGGTGAGCATTCCTATATCGGAAAGAAATATTTAGAAGTGGTATAAATAGTTCCAAGAAGGCAGAGAACGCGTTGAAGACGAAGAACCATCTGGCCGATCCTCCACCTCAACCGACAAAGTTCATGTCCAAAAATTAAAGATTTGGTGCTTACAAAGCGTCGATTTACAATTCGAGACCTCCTGATGATGTTGGAATTTCTAAAGGATAGGCCCATTCCATTTTGGGCCTCAGACGCTTCAAATCTCAATTGGTAGCGAAAACACTGAATGCGCCAGCTCACACTGCCTTGATTATTCGTGACTTTTTCGCCAAATAGGAAACCCATATCGTTAAACAACCACCGTATTCACATCGTGGACTTCTGGCTATTCCCTAAACTCAAAAGATCATTCCGGGGACACCGTTTCGAGTCGATTGAAGAGATTCAACGTGAATCGGCGCGCGCTTTGAAGGCCATCCCTGCCGATGACTTTTTAGCATGCATTGAGGATTGGAAAAAAAGTTGGCATAAGTGCATTGTGTCCGGAGGGAATTGCCTTTGAAGGCGATGAAATAATTTTGGAAGAATAAATAAAAAGTTTTTGAAAAAAACTGGTCTTACTTTTTGGGCACTGTAGTATTAGAGATGAAACATGAAAAAGTTTTTATTGGCCAAAACAACAACGTTTCAACATTCTATATGTTTCCGCAAACAAAATTGAATGCAAGTTCTTTGCTCAATGAATTCAGACATTTCAAAAATCGCCGGAATCAGTTTTAGCGTCTCACAAAGCCGAGCGTAACTCAAACGCTAATGAATATTTTGATGTCAAATTTCAAATTTCAAGGACAGTGCCAGCAACCTTAAAAAAAAAAAAAAAAAAAAAAAAAATTGAAATTCCATAAGCCCGGGAATTTTGAATTGAAAATGGATCGTACTTTTGGACACAGTAGTACTATTTAAGATTATTATTTGCTTTTAAGAACATTTGTTTTGTTCATTATATTTCTATAATTTAGGTACCTCTGGGATAGGAATCTGTGAAAAACTTCCTGCCTGTTGAAAACAAAAAAATATATTTTTTTTTCCTCTTGAAAGGCTGGCAACTGTGAAAATGCAAACATAAATAACAATTAAAAATTGTTTTAACGGCATTGTTCGAAGCGCGGAACGAAAGCAAGGAAACGTTCGAGTCGGGACCGTGACCCTGCCGCTCGCACGAGCGACCCCGTCTCGCTCCCTTTCCTCTTCCGCGTTTCAATTAGCGACATGAATATGCACGACCACGAAGCCTTGATTCGAAAACGTTCTTTTTCCCCACTTTTTTATGTAACTAAAAGAGGACATGAAAAGGATTCAGAATCTTTCACAAAAAAGGCATCTTTTAATACTCTGTTAATTGAAAGGACTTCTGTGACTGGACTTAAGGTGCGGTCACACGCTATATCTTTGGCTTTTGCAAGAGCCTTTTATGTGGGGTTCGTTCCATTTCCTCACGAGCATGTTTGTCATGAAGTCTATCAATGTCTTCCAGAAAGTCTGTCCCTCATTTAAGTGTCGTGTGGGTGACAATTTCCTTCATCGGTAATCGGTACCATAGGCAATGTCTATCTTATGCCTTCCAGAAGGTCTACCCCCTCATTTAAGTGTCGTGTGTGTGAAAGTTCCACTCATCGGTAATCGGCTACCATGGGCAAAGTCTATCGATGTCTTCCAGAAGGTCTACCCCTCATTTAAGTGTCGTGTGGGTGACAATTCCACTTATTGGTAGTCGGGTACCATAGACAAAGTCTATCTTATGTCTTTCAGAAGGTCTGTCCTTCTTTTAAGTGTCGTGGGTGACAATTTCACTCATCGGTATTCGGGTACCATGGGCAAAGTCTATCTTATGCCTTCCAGAAGGTCTACCCCCTCATTTAAGTCATAGATAGTCATTTCACTCATAGATAGTCGAGTAGCATAGGCAAAATTTATCGGTGCTACCCAGAGGGTCTACTGTTCATTTAAGAGTCGTGTGGGTGAAAATTTCACTCAACGGTAGTCGGGTATACCCATAGGAAATGTCTATCGATGCCTTCCAGAAAGTATAACTCTCATTTAAGTGTCATGTGGGTGGCAATTCCACTCATCGGTTATCGGGTACCTTTTGCAAGGTCTTTCGAAGCCTTCTAGATGGTCTGTCCTCATTTAAGTGTCATGTGGGTCACAATTTCACTCATCGGTAGTCGGGTACCATAGGCAAAGTCTATCTTTGTCTTCCAGAAGGTCTACTCCTCATTTAAGTGTCGTGTGGGTGAAAGTTCCACTCATCGGTAGTCGGGTACCATAGGCAATCTTATAAATGCTAGATGCTTACCCGCTGGCGATCTGCTCGATTTCACTGTTGCATCTGATTTGTTTGCAGAAGACACAGTCGACTACATTTTTCCTTCTCAATAGTGATTTTCGAGGATACTTCCTTTTACCAGAACAAATCGTCAAAAATCTAGTTTGGCATCAATAAGAAACTGCAATAAAATATTTCTTTTGAGTATTTAACTGCATTGAATTGAAAGGAAAATATATAATTGTGAAAAGTTAATAACTATTTGGGAAGCAAACTAGTTTTTGGAATCTCTTACACGAAATAGCCAAATAATCATAATATCTGATACTCCTAAAAGTATGAAATAGACTAATTTTAAATTACTCAAAACTGCTTTTGATTAATACGCGAGTATTTTAAGTCTGATAAATATTTTGATAGAAACTTAAGAATTCTCTATGCTTATCAGCGGACTGAAAAATTTATTATTTATAAGATTAAACTTAGATTAAAACTTAAGACTGATTAAAATTTATAATCAAAACTGGTTAAAATTAAAAATTTAACAAGAATTTTAATAACGATCAAAAAATAAACAGCCTATATAACTATTGTTACTATCGAAATCTTATAAAACCAAATAAAACATATATGCAAGCTGACGACTTTATATGTAAGAACACAAAAAATAACAAGTCAAAAGAAAAAAAAACGACAAGGAATGAACTAAAAACAAGACCATTTTGCACAACAGCATTCGCTACATGCGAATTGTATAACAAAACCTTAATAGCATTCGCAATGTTTCTTTGAAGTCCCTCGCATTCAGCCTCTACAGCAACGAAACTGAAAATCATTAGACAAATACTAATATCAGAAAGTTGAATGGCTAGAACTGCATTATCACACAAAAAAGATAAATATAAATATTTATTAAAAATATACAACAACAAGGTGTTAAGTATGTTCTCCAAGAAATCCGTAAAACTCGAAAAGAAGCTGTTAAAACCAAAAACGAAATACTTATACCTCTCCCCTCAAAAAAAAAAAAAAAAAAATTTATAACGCCATGAATATAACATTATCAAGCAATTCTTACCCTCATAAGCCATGTTAAGAAAAATGGATGACTGGGTTCACTTTTCTCACATGGATAACTTCTGATAGTATGGAGAATACAGAATAATCTTCTGTGTAGAATCGGCAAGGTATTGGGAAAAAAAAAACGATTTGACATTGTAACTTGTTTAATATAGCAAAATTGAATAACGGAAATAACAACGGAAACGAAATAACGGAAATAAAAATTGAATCGAATAACGGTACTTCGAGATTGTTTATAATTAAACTTAAGGTCATTAAGCGAGTGATTGGTTGACCGACTACTAGGAATACTATAAGGTTGGATATCTTCAATCAACCAAAAAATAAACAATTTACAGATGAACTTAGACTGCACATTTTACAAATTAAATGGAATAACAAAAACAAATTTAACAAAAAGATATTAAGAATATTATACATTTTACAATAAATTGCTTAAAATTTGTTCCTCGTTAAGATATGGTATAGCAAATTTAAGTACTTCAACATACTATATTTATATTGCAATGACGATTATTTAATATTACAATTATCCTTAACTTTATATTTAAATCTCGGTGCTTTAAACAAAATACACTTTATTATCAAATGTTCAGGTTTATTTATCACTCTACGATCATTTTGTGCACACTTTAGGCTCATCAGACCGGGACCTACAGTTTAACGTGGATTCCAAACCACTCACAAACATCCATGCCACAGCCAGGATTCGATGAATCCTGGCGGTGATCTGTATTCTGGATTCCAGGATGCAGGGCACCGCCAAGCCTGTGGTACCACAGGCCAGAGCCAAATGTTCAGCAGTACCAATATGTATCCACAAAAACAAATCTCTTGTTTCCTAAGAAATCTATTCTAGTAGGATAGCTAACCTCCATGACCTTTCCATAGTTTAGTTTAGTTCCTTTTTGAGTCGGTTTGTTTTGATAACTTGCACTCCAAATCAATTCCTATTTTCTGTGTCACCTCTTTAACAAGATTATCTAAATTTCACTCCCGGAATAGCGCTTGTTAGTTAATTGAAAAAAAAATTGATATATTAAATTATTCTTTTATGCTTTTAATAATTTCAATTTTACTACCAACTTTATTTAAGGCTTTGACAAATATTAACTTAATCTATTTTATTTTTTACTGATATATTTCAAAGCATCCAACAAAGCTAATACTTCGGTTTTGAACACAGAGGAGATATTAGTCGAGTATTTTTAAAGGAGTCGGCCTACAACGTACTACTCCCTGACTCTTATATGAAAATAATTTTTATTTTCTCAAATACTGAGAATTAATGTTAAAATTAATGCAAACTAAACAAATGCTATCTCAGTACTGGTGGCTTGTAAAAAACTTTATTGGATCCACAATGAAAGATTATCTTATAGAAGTTATTCAGTTTTTAAAAACATGTAAGATTTAGTGTATTACAAGTAAAGTACCTTTGTGTTTAAAATGTACCATTTTCTTTTGCTGGTCTGTTATTTTATAGCACTTTGGTATCAGTATTAGTTAGTTAATTTCACTTTGGTATTAGTTAGTTAATTAATTAATTATTATTTTATAAGATATATATGCTAATGATTACATCGCATCTTTTGAAACAGTTTAGTATGTCTTTGTTGCACCTATCGGGGCAGTGCTCTGAATTCTTTTTAATTTGTTTATTATTCTGGTTTTTTGAAACATTCTATATGGCATCGCACTTATATATGGCATAAGTATGTCCACACTAACTGAGAGTTAACAAGGAAAGGCATATGCTCCACAAGCGTAACGCACTACATACATGCAGCCCACAATTCGGAACATTGAAATGGGCAATTGCTGAAGACGAAATCAAAGACAGAAGGTATACAACGGCAATGAGACATGATGATACAATATAATAATGAAGTCTGTGATCTAGACGATGGAAAGGAGAAAAAAAGAAAGGCAAAAGCATGAAGGTAGAGATCACTGGTACCAGACCTCACTGATACCAGAACACATCTAAAGAAGATGCACTCCTGAGGGGGGGACTCCAACAAGAGAAAGCAGATTCCTGCAATGGTGATAGTCAAGACCTATGCGTTCAAGGCCACTCCCTGGAACGACCTCCACCCTTAGCGAGACGCCCAAATAGCGACCCATCGTTTGAATCCCAACAAATCTAGACACGAGCACTGGTAATTTCCATCCGATTGATACACCCGAAAACTGAGGTGCACTGCCCGTCTAGCAGAAGCCGAGGCCAAAGAGATGTGTCGCCCATACGAGAGTCGCAGCTCTAGCTGTACGCAATTCCTAGAATCCTCTTTTCCTGGGACACGAGTCACTACACACATGGGTCAGAAAACTGACGCTGTTAGTAAAGTCCAATAATCTAAAAACAAAACAAAGGAGGGGAAATAGATATTATTAGTCAAACAACACATCCGAAAAATAAAAATAAAGGGGGAAAAATCCTGCAAAAGCTAGCAGACATGCTATACCTTCTCTATTCACAATTGCCATGCGTTTTTTTACTGTTCTTAAAAGAAAACACATTCGAACTAGAGCTTCCCCACTCCTACGAGTTAAAAATGTCATCTCGGACTTAAAAGATATTCCATGTTCCAAAAAAGACAATTTCACAAACAGACAATTTTTTTTTCCTACGAAACGAATGTCATTGCAAATGTCTCAGTTAAATAATGATACTTTCAGATCTGAGAATTGTCATTTAACTAAATATACGTTACGTCACTCTAAAAAATAACTGTATTTGCGGACATATGTGACACCATTTTTTTTTCAGAAGAAAAATTAACAAGGAAAAGAAAAGAATTCTACATAAAACATAATAGCTTTAGCCAAAAAAGAAAAACAGGTATCGATTACTTCTTATATTTGTTTTTAACTGAAAGTGTTACATCAATAACATATTAATCTATTCTTTTGCAATCAATTTCATTGGCATCATTGGGATTGCTTTCGTCAATTTTAAACGAATATACCTAAATAAATTTATTGAAAGCTAAATAAATAAATATTAAACACAATTGAATTAATTATATACAAGATAGGAGACAAAAATTCAAGTTTAAAACTGAACGAACTGAAATTACATAACATTAAAAACGTTTTTAGTTCAATGAAACCGTATCTCGTGTTGTGTGTTATGCTTGTAAACAAATTGTCTAATTTAACAAATAATGTTAAAACAAACTGAGAAAAAATGAAACAGATTAGATGTACATCTAGTAGTTATACATAATTATCATGTGAAATTCGTTCTGCCAGCATTGTTTTTTTCTCCAAGAAATAGATAGTAACCAGTTCAAACCGGTACTATTTCAGTTCCAGAATGGTAATGAACTCATGAAGAAGATAACAGTCTTTTTCATTCATACCATTAACATGTTCTATAACGTAAACTATAATAAATTTTTCCGCAATATTTTGTTTTTCACGGGACTTTATCTCTTTCGATCTTTTAACCCAATTTGAAACCATGGCCAAGTGTTGACACTGAACCAGTGCCCCATTCTATCACCTTCAACAAGTGAGTTTGTAGCATGTGCGTAAATGACAAGCCTTGAGCATGCAAATTTATTGTCAGCCATGATCTCTAAACTATTATGGCCTTCTAATCGTAAAATAAGTAATATTTGCTGTTTGAGCATCGTTTTATTATAGACCATTACCTTTATGGTCTCTATATCTATGGATTTATCGTGCATCGGACACGATAAATCCATAGATCAGAAGGCCTTGTCATCTGGTTTGACGAACAGGGTACAGTTGTTTACAATGTCGGGGCCTAAATACCCAAGTTTCAGCGCTGTGACGCTCGGTGCCATAGGTGTCGGGTTCGAGCGCCCGCGGTGCCATGGATGTTTGTAATGGTTCGGAATCCACTTTAAGCCGTACCTACAAGAGCATTTAGCCGCATCGGAGTCGCTGACTAGCTAACGTATCCACTTTGCTCCGACTCTAGCTGCACTACAGACCATCTCCTATCTTGCAGTGCATTTGATGATGTCGACCACGACAGAAGCTACGATGGGATGGCAAATCTTCATTGGACGGAACGGCGTCGAATGGCCGAAATGCCACTAATGGGCGTTGGCTGAAGAAGAAGACTTTAAGCAGTAGGTCTCGGTCTTATGTGATTGATTGTAGAGCGTCACGGAGCTCAATCAGATTTTCACCCACATCATTTCCAAATTATATAGGGGCAACTGAGCTCTAGGCTTCATTATTTATACGATGAAAAGAATATGGTGACACAATGTAAAAAATTCTCAAGAGTTATTGAAGTACAAGCGGACTCCATACACATTTAAAAATGAAACATGATACAAATTTGTTAAAAGAGGAAAGAATCTAATTACGATGAAGATACAAACTTAAGTACAAGTTTCTAAGCTTAAGCCATCAGGGATTTTAGATTATTTAAAAAAAAAAAAAAAAAGATAATTTGGATGAAATTATAAGTAAAATGACAGCATTAGATGGTTCACCTTGTCGAGATGCAGAAAGAGCGTTTTCGACAGCTGGTAACTTTTGCACATAATTACGTCCCAGGCTTAATGATAGTACAATTGATGCATTATGTTTTTTTTTCAAAAATTTTTAATAGTACCACAGACTGAATAGTGATATTTACACTTTTCTGATATTTAAATAAATAAGATGTTCCTTTACTTTTTTGTAATCTATATATACCGTTATAATTTAGAAATTAACAATTTTTTTTGGGATATTTACATTCTCTAATAAAACTGGCAAATAAAACAAAAAAAAACCCCTGTGTTTTCTTTCTTTTTCTAAAATTTCTATTACCGGTATTAAAACCGGTATCCCGGTATTAAGATCTAAAAAATACCGAATACCGGTATTGAACTTTTGGTCCGATATTGCAATCCCTAATTACACATATGCTTGTGATGTATTTATTAAACACACAATATTTTTTTTAAATGTAAAAGGAATTACACTTGATACATTCCAAGAAAATAAGAAGTAACAAAGGTTGTTATTCAAGAAATCATGCAATTACTTCTACTTAAAATAGACAGGAAAAAAATGTTATTTGGTTTTACTAGGATTAGTATTTCCGTGATAAATAATTTCTTACAAGATGAGTCTTTTAAAAACACAGTATTTCAGGAACAACAATTTATTTATAAACGAAAACAAATTTTGATACTCTTAAGAAGTGTTGCGTTCTAAATTAACATTTACATGCTGATTTTAATGTTTCTTTAAATAAAGAGCTGTGGATAGAACAATTCCAACGAAATGCTGATTCTAATTTTTTTTTTAAATGTTATCACCACTATTTGAATCTTTAAAATTTCTCCTTTGAATTATGATGGACCCCAAATTATGTAACAATTATTTATTGAAGTTTAAATTACATAAGAACAAATATTAAAGTTAATTGCAAAAAGAAAAATGAAAGGTGTTACAGTCAGCCACATCAGAGAATTCTTAAGCTATTACTTAGCAGGAGCCTAACTTAGGAGCTTCTGACGCACTGCAGTAGGTATTGCCAGATATAAGAAAAGAGCGGTTACACTTTGGTAATTTTCTAAGTTTATTTGTGATTTTAAATTTACAGAGAAATTAATTTTGCATATGAAATATACTTTTGCTGCAGATTTTTAAAAACCCAGTATTTCATGGAACAAACAATTTACTTATGAACGAAAAAAATTATTATTATTTAATTAACAAAATGCTATTTATTATTTAATTTTAATTTTAATATTTATTTTCTCATTAACATTGAATGCTGATTTTAATATTTTTTTTCAATAAGGGCCTGATGGCCGAGTGGCTAGCGCTCTGGCTTCCGGTACCGCAGGTATCGGGTTCAAATCGGGCGTTGCCATGGGTGTTTGTAATATTTCGGAATCCACTTTAAGCCGTAGGTCCCGGTCCTAATAGGATCGTAGAGCGCTGCGGGGGCATTGTTACTCCGCGTCCGTATCTTCAAGTTACACACTCCCCCTGGGTAATGCAAAGTGAGTAACATCGGTGCAGCAATTATGGCATAAAAGATCACGGTCTATTTGCCAGCTGCATTAGAAGAAAAAAAATATATATATTTCTTTAAATAAAGAGCTGTGGATAATATCAATTCCAACGAGTTGCATTTTTTTTTTTTTTTTTTTTTTTTTAAATGTTGCCACCTTTGCTTGAATCTTTAAATTTCTAATTTTAAAAAAGCGTGCGAAAGTTGAATGCTAACTCTTTTTTAAATTTTTTTAAAGAGATACTGGGAGAAAGTTCTTTTTGCGAAGAAATGAACAGAAGTTGCAGGAAGTTTGTTTTCTCCGCAAAACAGAAACGAAGCGCGAGCAGTAAAAATGGGAGAAAAAAAGAGTTGATGATTGGAAGAGACCGGTTTGTCGTTTTGCATCGAGGCCGTCCGTTTAACCCACATCCAGCCTCGCATCTGGTTCTCCTGGCCTTCAAAATGCAGTTGAGGTGAGTCCTCCCTGCGATCCCCCCTCCCCCCTCTCGGGATGCTGGGAACGGTGTTGCCAGAATCATCCAAGAAAAACAAATTTTAATCAAATTTAAAAATATGTAATCAAATTCGATATTTAGTTAACCTCTTTAAAGCGATTTTTTTTTTGTTTTATTATTATTTATTCATTTTATATTGATAGAATTTAAAAACTTGGCTGTGGCTGCTGAGCATTAACAGCAATTTATAAAGTGAAAATGGCTTCATGCATTCAAAGATTTATTCATTATTATTCCGGCCTTACGTTATTAAAACTAAATATATCTAATATCATCATCATCATTGTGCAGTCCAGTGTGGGCCAGGACGAATACCTACTAGTAGATTTCGAGACGAGAGATGTTTTTTTTTTTTTTACGATGTAGGATTGTCAGCACTACGCCCAACGCTCAACAGTCATATAAGACCGGGACCTACGGCTTAAAAGTAGATTTCTAACCACTTCAAACATCCATTTTCACCGCCGGTATTCGAACTGCAAACTTATGGCACCGAGCGCTAGTCACTTTGGCCATTTAGGCCCATATATCTAATATACCTATATTTAAGCCGTAGGTCCGGCCTTATATGGCTATAGAGCGTTTTGCGTAGTGCTGACAACCCTACCCGTAAAGAAAGCATCTCTGTCTAGAAATCGGCCATTAGCGGACGGCCTTGGCCTACCATTAGGCTGTTGTGCCACTGATGATGATGGTATTTTTTATCAAATATTAACTATTTGTTCAAATGATCCCAACAACACTGACAATTAAAATACTACTTCCCGCTATTTTCGTATTCCTAACTGCGCACAGTAAATGTCGTTATCAATGCAGCCAAACCATAAATTCAAATTTTTCTTGTTGAGAGTTTCAGTAGTGAACAATGCATTATCAAATTTTTGTTCTTTATTAATGACAGTACATGAGTTTATAAATTATAAAAAAACTAAATGTTCACACAAAGTGGTTAAAGACCAGAGGCTAAGTAAAGAAATTCAATTAAGGAAATTTTTAAAAGGATTCTTGTTACGTTTCAACCAGGCGGAAGTTTGCGCGTGTGGAACAGTGATGGTACTGGTGCGTATTGCTTAAGTGCTTTAGGTGCATGTGCTTATGGATGATTTAGTATGTTAATTTTGGATATTTTTAATATGCGGAATTGATGATATAAAATATTTAATAACGGGTATTTAAATAATTTAATCATTTAAATTACTCGTACATTAGGCATCTCACATAAAAAAATTAACATACGAATTTTATGTTAATTTTTATGGGTGAGAATGTTTCTTTAAAATAAGGGCATTTAAATATATGTTAACTTTTGAGATTCTATTTTAATGCTCGCGATTGACCATAAGCTTCAAATATAACTATCATACTCTTATAAATTAATTATATATTACCAGCAGATATGTAATCTGTTGGTAATTTACAATCGTATATTAATTTTTGTTGCCGGATGGCCGAGTAACTAGAGCTATGACGTTCAGTGCCACGGGGGGAAGGAAGGAGGGCATGGATGTTTGTAGTGGTTCGGAATCCACTTTAAATCGTAGGTCCCTGTATATGATTATAGGGTGTCACGGAGCCCAAACAGACTTCTCACCTACATCATTCTCAAACTGTATAGGCAACTCAGGTCTAGGCACAGTGATGATGGTATGGGTGTGGTGTGGTTTAGTAGTAGCAGTGTTTACAATGTCGGGGTTTGTCTAAATGTCCAAAAACCGAATGTTTAATGTACATTCGGTTTTTAATGTTTCAATGTAGTTAATAAGTTAAATTAATGAAACTTGTTAGAAAGAGCTTGAAATCAGTTTCAGCTATTTCTAACCTGCGAAAAATCCCTTACAGATTATTAACATTCAAATCGTTTGGAATCAAAAGAAATAGAAGGCTTCATCAAAAGATTTTTTGATTAATAATCGAAATTTAATTTGATTGAAATACCCTGTATATCAGCATAATAATTTCTCGTTTTCATCGCCTAACTGATAAAAAATATAATTTATTAAAAAAAATTGAACTATTTCCCTTTCAATTACCGCGTTATTGTTATGCAAAACCCTGCCATCCCTTTGTAGAATGTCGAAAAAGAGCAATGTTTTTTTCTTTTTTTTAATTTATTTATTTCCTATTTATTTATTTATTTTATTATTATTTAATTTTAAAGATGCGATCTGAGAAAGTAGTCCACGTTCTTCACACCAACAATTTTGAGAAGGGGAAAAAAAAGGACAGATGGGAACCCGGAATCGAACTTTTTAAAAACGAGAGAGCAGAAGCGGTGAATGTTTTTGAAAAATGCAAAGATTCTGCCCTTCCACTTTCGGCACCCTGAAAGGGTCGTGCCAGATTCGAACTCTATTTCTTCGAATGGAACCTGTTTACCTCTCTTTGCTTTCTTTTTTCCCCACTTTACAAACAGAGAGAATGTTGTCGCGCTTTCATTGGGCAGAACAACAAAAATTAAAAGAATCTATGAGTGTTTTAGCTAAGATAACAACTACTTTCAATGTCCATCTGTTAAAGTCTCTTTCTTTCTCTATTTAATATATATATATATATATATTAAATGAAAAAACGACAGGCACATATATATATATATGTTAAATAGAGAAAGAACACACACAGATATATATATATATGGTGATTATAATTAAGGTCCCACTTTCAAATGCTGCAAAACAAGTAATATAAAATAATAATTTTTAAAGACAATTCCTAGTTTTCTTTGCACTCTATGTGCCCTTTACAAATAAGGTAGAAATTTTCCTCTTTACCACATCTGCCGCTATCTATTGTTAGATACATGCCACTTAAATCTATAAAAATTAATTAATTAAATTAAATGAATGAAATAATATTTAAAAACTGTATTCACATCCAGTGATCCTCCACTACAATTTCAAAAATGTATTTGAACTCGAGTGGATGAATAAAAAGTATTTTTATGAACGATTGAAAATTTGAAAGATATATATACAGCGAGTGTGTGAACTAATAGAAGGAATTGAAAAAACATCCACTTGTCGTAATGAGTTCAAATTTGAACTGAAAATAATATGCCGGAGGGGGAAACGGTACACCATCGAAAAAAGTTCCAAAGTGTATTAATAGATGGCGCTCGTAAAAGCGGCATAAAGTGGATTCGGCTGCCAATGATATTTTTGAATCGAAATGACAACGTATTTGGTTTCGAAGCTGCACATTAAACCAACTGTAGTGTCCAATGTGATTGATTGGTCTCGATTTTTTTGACGGAAAAAAGGACTTTCACGTTATTCAACAGTTGCGACACTGTGAGTGGGAAGCCGATCCACCACGGCAAGGTCATACCCAATTGGATGGGGAAAATCGGTGGGATTTTCTGATTTTTGTGATGCCATACCGTTTGCCCCTTCTTGAAGTATCTTCAGTTCAAATTGATGACGAGTGTTTTCTCAGCATTTTGAAAGTGGGACTTGAATAATCACCCACTGTATATGTATATGCATATATATGTATCCTTTATTTCGTATTACTAAAATAATGTCCAACCATTCATGACAACTCAAATAGGGGACATTATACATTAAGCTAATACAAAAAGGTGTCTGAAATCTAAAGTTTCATAAATTAATTATTTTTATTAAAGAAATTTTTACATGTCACTCATTGGATTCGAATGCATACATAAACTAAGAAATATTACGCAAAAAATAAAAATTTAATTTAAAATTAATTACACAAACAAATTGCAAGTTTTGTTTTCAACCTTTTTTCTTTTGTCAACTCATCAAAGGGATATCTATGACACAAACCAAAGCGAATTGTCATTGCTAAAAGGAAAACACGTGAATATATTTATTTCATTTTATTAACATTGTTAAAAAAATAATTGTTAAAGAATTTAAATTGTTTGGCTCCGGTTAGTCAACTCGAGAGTGCACGACAGAATTAAAAAGCCACGCCCCACTTGCTGTGAAGGCTTCTGAATATGATAAAGGGATTAGAATAAAGAAAATTATAAACATATTACTGTAAGTGGTCAGATTAATATCAGATAGGTGAGTGC
>BPLR01010894.1:0-91150 GCA_021605095.1 Caerostris extrusa
CAATTGTGACAAAAGGCAAAATATTTTCTTGCAAAAACTGTGGCTAATCAAACTGGACTGGAATGATAATTTGCCTAAAAAGAACTTGAGGAATGGCAGGAATTTCTTATAGTTTTAACAACTATCAACAACATTAAAATTCCAAGATGCATATGTATCAGTTAACCGATATGCATCGAACTTCATGGCTTCTCAGATGCTAGTGAAATTGCCAGCAAATCTCGAGTTGCCCCGATCAAAACCATTTCAATTCCTCGATTGGAGCTCTGTGCTGCCGTGCTGCTATCCAAATTAGTGCACAAAGTGAAAACATCTCTAAAAATTGATGTGTCTCAAACCTTTTTTTGGACAGATTCGAAAATTATCCTGGCCTGGATAATAGAAAGAACCGTGTTACTTAAAAACATTTGTGTCTAATCGCGTATCAAAAATACAGCAATTTACAAATGTCAAAGACTGGAATTTTGTGCCTTCTGAAATGAACAGTGCCGACATCATTTCCGTGGTCTACATGCAGATAAACTCCAAGAGAATGAGTTATGGTGGAGTGGACCACCATTTTTAGTGAACAACGAGTATCCTGGAGGTCCGGTGCGGCTTGTGGATGGAGATCTTACATCAAAGGACGAGGATATGATTTCGAGTGAGCTGAAGCTGTCAGCAGCAAATCAAGTGTGTGCCGTGACTCATATTGTGGAGCCTTTAGATGTTATTCATAACTGTTCTTCATTTACAAAACTCAAGAGAATCGTCGCCTGGTGCAAAAGATTTATCAACAATACAAGAAATCCATTAAATCGAACTTCGGGTACTTTGACAACTAGTGAACTTTCACAATCATTGGTATGTATTGTTAAAAACATTCAGAGGACTACTTTCATAAAAGAACTTCAAAGCTTGGAGAAGGGTACTTCTATCCCGAACAATAGTGAATTGTTAAATTTGTGTCCATTTCTAGATGATGATGGATTATTAAGAGTGGGTGGAAGACTCAAGAACTCTAACTTACTCTATAATCAAAAATGTCCATTAATTATTCACCACTTCAACATAATTTATTTTTATTGTTATTAATCATTATCATACTTTATATTTTCATGCAGGTGCTGAAAGTAACCCTATCTTTGATAAGAAATAGATTTTGGATTGTAAGAGGTAGAAATACTGTTCGAAAGATAATTTTTAATTGCATAATTTGTAAAAAAATAAATTCAAAAGGTTCCAACCAAATTATGGGACAACTACCAGCTGCCAGAGTGACTCCTACTGTGTCTTTAATCGGGTAGGTGTGGACTTTTGTGGTCCATTTGCAATCAAAAATTTCACTGGACGAAGTAAACAGGTAAAAAAAATTATTTGTGTGTGTATATATGTATGTTTCTCTACAAAATCCATTTACGTTTTGAAATTGTAAATGATTTAACTACTGCAGCATTTTTGGCAAGCCTTAAAAGATTTATCAGCTAGAAGAGGTAAGGCCTGCAGAAGTGTATAGTGACAATGGCAGAAATTTTATTTGGTGCCAATCGAGAATTAAAAAAGTGTTTCTCAAATCTTTATTTAAGTTTAAGAGTGCAGAAGAAATTCAGAATTATATGGCTAATGAAGGTGTTAAATGGTTCTTTAATCTCCCTACTACTCTGGAGGTCTATGGGAATCTAGTGTCAAATCTCTTAAATACCATTTGAAACGTATTGTAGGGAAAATGACTGATGATTGAGCGGGTATGAACTGATATAATTAACAGCTGATATGATTGGCTTTAAAACTTCTAACATATCCAGGCATTTTTCGCACAAAAGACTGTTGATGATTGGTGTTAATGGCTTTTAACTATTGTCATTTCTACTACCAATAACACAAACCAACAATACCTTTATTTTCACATATGTTTTTATCACCATCACTAGTGATACAATTTAATTCTTTCAATTGCAGATTGTGCCCTACTCGTGGCTTAGTGACAACGTGCCCCGTTAGTGAGCATTAGGGCGGAGGTTCAATCCACTTTTTGTAGAAACTATTTCAAAAAACGAGGAGAATCGCGTATCTCGTGGGTCACACTAACTAATGGGAGTTTTCCGTGTTTTCTCCCATATGATACACAAATGCGGGTGGGGTAGTTCCCTCTAAAAGTCCATCCGGAAGGCACTGCCCTCCTCCTTCAGCGTCACGGAGCCAAGTCAGACTTCTACCTATAGTACTCCATCGCAACAGAAGCTGCTCCCCCTTTCCTTCTTTCATGAGGACACGCGACAACAACAACATTGCAGATTGTAGTTTTAAACAGTATTTTCAACTCCTTTAAAAATATGTACTTCGATGATCGCAAGCTCTCTATACACATTATAATTTTTTATGTATCCCTCGCATAAAAAAAATAACACCTGGCCAGCTGAACAGTATCTAAAACTTCTGTTGATTCATCCAGGGTCAAAGAGAACCTCTCAAGTGCTGTTTTTGTCAGACAATTTTTCTGCGATGTCATCTACTCTTTGAGCCACAGTGTTTGCTAACAAACTGATAATTAGCATTTTTGGACGCATTTCTACTGCTGCTGCATTCATGGAGTTCTTGTTTAATTCACCATCAATAAATGATTTATCAGGTTTCGCTATTGAAAGAGTCGCGCGGAACTCAGCACGAGTTGCTGCTTCTTGTTCAGTATTTACTTTCTTAAACAACAATTGCTGAGATTTCAACCCTCATTACAAAGATTCATATTTTTTTTTAACTGTAGGGTATCTGCCAATTTGGTGTAATTCTAAGAATGTTTAGTCTCATAAGCGCGTTTTATATTGAATTTTTGATGATTTATATTGTTTAATTGCAAATTACTCAAATTGCTTAATTATTTTCCCAATAATGAAATATCCCCAATGATATCCCCATTCACTATTTAAATATTCTGAACTTACTATCCAGCTTTTTTTCGTTTCTATATTTGTCCAAATCCTCTTCCAGTAAATATGCCACAACATCTGATTGCTTTCGAAAAAATTTCATTTAAAAAAGGTCACTCATTTGTACTGATAGTATTTGTCAACGGGAGCAGTGATGATTGATGATCTTTGTCTATGGAAGTGGTAGTAAAGGGGTTTTTACTAACCAGTTGCCCGGATCAGCTTTCGGGTTAAAGCACCTCCTGTGGGTAGTTCTGTCGTCTGTCAATGCCACAGCCAACACTGCAGTGTAATTTTATACTCTTCACTAGTTGGAAAGTAAAGCAATGACAGAGTCCTCTTTCCGCCTTTCCAACTTGGCTTTTCCATTAATGGGGGGTGATGCCGACGCTTAATCAAATCTTCCGCTCAAATAGACCCAAATGGGTCTCATCAAATCTTGCCAAAGTCCATTTTCAGAACCATAGACAATAACAAGAATTGTGATTTAAATAGATTTCTTAACCCACAAAAACCCCTATTGGCAGACATAATTCTGTTGTTTTTATTCAGAAATCATATTGGATCACAAAAAAAAAAAAAATAATAAAATAAAAAATAAAAAAAATATCAAGTAATATAGAAAAATATTTTTAAGTCAATTCCTTCTTTTTTTTTTTCACTTTTTATTGCAGAAAGTCCTTTATAAATAATTTTCACTCATTTTTTTTTATCTGGCGCCCTCTATTGGTAGATGCATGCAACTTAAACCTAAAAAACCTAAAATTAATTTATTAAATTTAATGAATGAATTAATATTTGAAAAACTCTATTAACATTCAGTGTCATCCACTACAAATTAAAAATGTATTTGAACTGGAGTGGATGAATAAAAAAGTATTTTATGAACGATTGAAAATTTGAACAAGATATATATAGGGAAGGTGTGAGCTATTAGAAGGAATTGAAAAAAAAAAATTTACTCTAAGATGTCGTTTCTGACTTAACTGTTACAGCTACCTAGTGGTATTGATGTAAATTCGAAACATGTTGCATCAACATATTGGAAGAAAAACATCAACACTATCGTGAATTAATTTGGCAGATGCTTGATAGATAAAATCATCTTCAAAAAAAAAAAAAAAACTGAACGAGTAATTCAATTTCAAGTCAAATTATGACATTCGAATTTTCTCGAGTGCTAATTTTCAGGATCGCTTTTAGTTTTCCAAACATAGAAATGATTTATTTATTACTTATTGATCGTGAAAGAGTGTGAAGGTTCCATCTTCAATTTGTTTGCCTCCGCGAATGAGTATGAATATTTCTCAATGAATACTTTGAAGGATAAAAAAAAAAGCGGAAGTTATGTGTATTCCTCATTCACACTGTTCTAATTTCTCCCGTCAGTTTATTTTAACGAGGTCTCGTGGAAGTAATAAAAGATTAGTGTCCATCCGACTATAAAGATTAAGACGGTAAATATTTAGTTTCGTTCTCGTAGTATTCTTTTAAACGTGCTTATTCAATTCCTCATCCAATTTACTCAATCAGCTCACCTCTCCCTATATACACTCAAGGCAAAACATTATGACCACCCCTACATTTTGCAATGAACTCGCCTAGATGACGTGGAAGTCAGGTGATCAGGTGGAAGTGGTATTTAACTGCTGCTGGAGAGTCTGAAGAATCATTTTTTCACTTACTTCTGTGTGTGATGGGAAAGGCTGCGGATCTAAGCGACTTTGATAGAGGGCAGATTGTAATGGCTCGAAGGCTCCGGAACAAGTATTTCGAAACTGCACAACTCGTGGGTTGTTCGCGATCTACAGTTGTTAGTACTTATGCAAAGTGGATGAATGACGGTGAAACCAGCAGTAGACGACGCATGGTGTTGGACGTCCACACGCTATCAAAGAAAAAGGTCGTCGGAGACTGTCTCGCATGGTGAAGTAAAACCGGAGCCAGACGGTGGCTCAGCTGACAGCCAATACAATGCACGGCCAAGTAGAATAGTATCGGAGCACACTGTTCAGCGGACACTGTTTGACTACGCATCCCACTTTGCTGACCAAGCGTCATCGCGGCCCGGGAACATCGTGACTGATCCATGGATCAGTGGGAAAGAGTTGCCTGGTCAGATGAATCACGGTTTTGTCATTCATCACGCCGATGGCCGTGTCAGGATATTCCGTCTTCCAGGCGAACAGTTGCTCCCTCAGTGTACAGTAGGTCATACACAGACCGGTGGTGGTGGTATTATGCTTTGGGGACGTTCTCTTGGACGTCTCTTGAACCCGTGGTTGTGGTAGAGCAGACCATGAATGCTACAGGGTATCTGAACATCATTGCGGACCAGTTGCACCCTTACATGGCCTCTGTTTTCAGCGGGAAATGTAATGTTCCAACAGGACAACGCCCCTTGTCACAAGGCTAAAATTGTGTTGGGGTGGTTCCAGGAACATGATGCTGAATTCCAGTTAATGTCCTGGCCGCCTAACTCACCGGATCCCAATCCGATAGAGCACATTTACCCAGGATGTCCTGGGACGACAGCTCAGAGTTCAAGGACCACCAATTCGCAATATCTCGGATTTGCGTGACCGTTGCTTAAACATCTGGTACAATCAATCTCCGACCATCTACCAAGGACTTGTGATATCATGCCAAGGCGGGTTGAAGTTGTGTTGCGACCAAGGTGGGCCAACACGTTATTGACAGGTGGTCATAATGCTTTCGCTCTTGATTGTATATCTTGTTCAAATTTTCAATCGTTAATAAAATAATTTTAGTCTCACTCAAGTTCAAATTAATTTTTTTAACTGTAGTGGATGACACTGGATGTTAATACAGTTTTTTTTCAAATATTAATTCAGTAATTAAATTTAATTAATTAATTTTAGGTTTTTTAGATTTAAGTATCTACCAATAGATGACGCCAGATAAATATTAAAAAATGAATGCAAATTATTTTATAGAGGGCTTTCTGCAATATAGTGAAAAAAAAAAAGTAGGAATTGACTTAAAAAAAAAAATTATATTACTTGTATTTTTTAAAAGCAATTATGGTGCATTTCATTATTATTTTAATTTCTCAATATTTTTATTTTGAACTTCTTGGGCTCTGGGTTGCCTGTTGAGTAGTGTAATGGGATACTCATTTGGTGGAGCTAAGTTAGAAAGTAGCCAAGAGATGCCGAGATCGAAGCATACTTTTTGTGTATATGCCGGGATTGGGCACGATCAATTCTTAGGCAGGAATATCCTTCTGTTGGCTCAGGGAAGAGAATGAAAACTCTTCGACACCAACTTTGGGGATGTTCATTCAAGATTATGTTGGCAGTGTCTATAATTCAATATATCAGATTTACCGTGGTGCACTGAATATGTTGTTGTTGTTTTTAAAAAAAAGCTTTAAACAGCAAAATCAATTACACGTGGCTCAACATGGATCTACACACTATCAACTACAGATGGCTCAACATGGATCTACACACTATCAACTACAAATTGTTCGACATGGATCTACATACTATCAACTACAAATGCGTCAACATGGATCTACACACTATCAACAACAAATTGTTCAACATGGATCTACATACTATCAAATACAAATGGGTCAACATGGATCTACATACTATCAACTACAAATTGTTCAACATGAATCTGCATACTATCAACTACAGAAGGTTCAACATGAATCTACACACTATCAACTACAGAAGGTTCAACATGGATCAACACACTATCAACTGCAAATGATTCAACATGGATCTACACACTATCAACTGCAAATGAGTCAACATGGATCTACACACTATCAACTGCAAAATGAGTCAACATTGATCTACACTCTATCAACTGCAAATGAGTCAACATGGATCTACACACTATCAATTATATAGCTTACTTTAAACGAACTCCCCAAACATTAAAAAAAAAAACACCAAAAATACCTCAATAATCTATTCAAAATAACTCAAAATCCGCTATAACTATTACCACTTCCAGATTAACGGGTTGAAGAAGGGTGAAAACTCACGCATGAAGTAAATCAAATTCAAATCTAATAATTTTAAATAAAAAATATAATTTTTATTATTTAATATTTTGCAATACGTACTTCATAGGAACTACACTTCAAATTCCAAATAGTTGCTCCTCACTTCCACTCATAAAAAGTCAATAAATGCAAGAGATAGATTTGTATTTTCATATGATTATAACTGACATTATAAAATAAGTTTCGTCTCCATTGAGCACCAAGGCAATTGAAGTTTAACACGGCATCACTAGTTAACCGCAAGAGGATTCTTCCTTCCTGTCTGCATCACCATTACTGGCACGAATCCTCTTGTCCAGGTCTTGATTCTCGCAATAAGTCATTGTGTAGGGTTCGCGTCTGAGTTCCTTTCTTCCTTCGGAATTATCAACGGTCATCACCACCGATCAACAAGACAGTACTTCCTCACACAAGTCGTTGTTTTCACTACATCGTGGAGATGATCTCTCTTCTCGCTCATTCTCTCTCTCTCTCTGTTTCTCTTTCTCTCATATCGATGTCCTCATCACCTTTTAATTTTCAAGCCTCACACCCTTCTTTCATTATTGACCAAATTTTCCTGTTATAAGCCTCCCTGGGCCTATAATTTTCCATTAGCCAATGTTGTTGTTGTTGTTATCGTGTCCATGGATTTAAAATATAATTATCAAAGTTAGATCAATTCAAAAGTCTTCACGATAGCGGCCGCTAGCAATGGCGCCGCTTAACTATACAAGGACTTCTCTTAAGTTGGTCTCGATTGGCACCATGGGGGAAACATGGGGAGTGAGTGCTGGGCACTCTAGAATAGGTTAGGAAAGTGTTGGGTTAGGTGTTAGGAAAGCGTTGGGGCAATTTCTGCAGGGGGATGTATTCCCTGGTCTTGTCTGGGAGAATCTTCATCCCTCTGTAATGATTAGTTCTGAATTTGCTAATAACTAATGTCAACTTCCTAGGGCAGTTGAAGTCCGTGATTAGTGGCTTTTTAAGTTATGAGGAATGAGTCTGCTTTTGGTAACTGCGTTAGCATCTGCAAGTGTGATGGATTAGCAAGGGGTAATACCGATATTTAATCAGATGGTAAAAAGCAACTAGTCCTTTTAAAGGCCAGATGTTCATTTCTCCGCATGAATGGCGTCTACTAAAACATCTGTATGGCTGTTTGGCTTATGATTTCACCTCAGCCAAAGCGTTCTATTTCCTTTCAGAAGACTCAATAAATAGGCGACAACACATATTTTCAAGTATCATAGCCATCTTAATAAACACACTCCTCCAGTGACGCAATACGCAGACTTGGGCGCTTACGCTTTGAAGTTTCGAAAAAACCCTTCCAATTAAAACGCAGCACAATGATATGCATGCATTCTCAGCTGCAGCAATGAACCTGTTTCCGCTGGAACTGATCGTTCCTTGATCAGAACTAACTCGCAACCGATGAGTGCTAGAAACTTTCATATACACACCATTCAAACAGATATACATAAAGTATGCAACCACAGCACATACAATATATAAGATTGCCAACAGTTTTTTACCCTAATACTAAAAATATTTATGAATACATATTGACACTTATATCGACTACCGTAGTAATTCAAAACTACAGTATGTATGTAATTCAAAGCTGCAGTATATATATACTTACACACACACACAAATATTTATAAAATATATCGATACATGAATGTGCTATATTTCTGCCATTCTAATAGACAATGACTCAAATCAGTCTTCGAAAAGATGTTAATGATACTTTAAATTCTTATAATACAAAATGATCCATTCGAAAAATGCTCCCGGTTGCATTTTGTTTTAGTCTTTAAACAGATAAAGAAAATGAAAGTGTCAATACTTTACAAACTTTATTGACTTGGAAGAAAAATAGATATTTCTTCTTCGAGAAAAAAAAAAATTTTTTTCCTTGTGATGAAGGATAAAGTTCTTTTCATTTAATATCAAATTTCCAAGAGTTTTCTGAAGACTGAGATGAGTAAAGTTATAAAGTTTGCAAGTAAATATTTGCCCTTCCCCAAATTGTGTGCTTATTCGTATATCTATATATTTGCCTTCCATATAGTGTATTCCATAGAAATATTAAAATATTATTATTATTTCTGGGAGTCTATAAACCTCAGTGATAGATTGCATATGAGTCAACTTTATTAAGAAAAGGTCATAAAAATCATTGTTCTTCAAACTTGAAACTTAAAATAGTCGCGAATGCGGTTTTTTTTTTTTTTTTTTTTTTTTTTACTAGTTTCAAATGTTTCCTTTCTTTCTTTCTTTTTTTTTTTTTTCCGCACTAGCGAACTAATAATGGATTTTGCTACCTAGAAGTGTGGCTAATCTCAACACCTGGCATGACCCTGACCAATGAACATATCTTTCTGTTCTAAAAGGCTTAGAAGTTGTATTGTGAGTAAAAATTTGAATATAAAAGAAAAAAATTTCTGCTTTTTGAGATCTTAAAATAAAAAGGAAATTAAAAATTTAAACGTTGAAAGCACCATTTGTCATAAAGAAAGCATAACAGCAAATTTTTATATTCTAAAAAACTCTTAAAAGTAGACATATTTGTGAGCAAGAAAATGAAAAAAAAAAAAAATGTCTGCTTTTGAAATCTTGAGATAAAGGAAATTAAAAAAATTCAAACGTTGAAAATTACCATTTTGCATAAAAAAAGCATAGTAGCGTTGGATGTTACCTTTCGTAACATGGAAGATGCCTTACCACCAACGTTCTACATTTGAAAAATTTACTAACAGTACTAACACTAGACTAAAAATTTGACGTAAGAAACTATTTACGATTATTTCTGTATGGTCATTATTTTTAAGTTGATTTTTATTTTAAGTTGCAGCATATTTTTAGGTATATACACTTTAAGATGATAACCAAGGCCAAATGTTTAGGTCTAGATTTACAGTAATCTCAATTAGGGAAATCGGATTATTCAGATTCGACTTATTTTCTTATACAGTAATCTTTAAGCTGAGTAAAGTCGTCAGGTGATATTACTGCATAAAAATGTTAAGAATTAAAAAATATTAAATGTTCATGTTAATGAAAATGTTAATAATTAAAGGATTGGAAGTAAATACTAAAGAAGTATTTTTAGTACCACCATTTCCATTTATGTATTGCATGGGAAGCAATCCAAATCGATGCGAGACATTTTTTATCATATTTTTTTCACTAATTATAATGATTATAATGTTTGTTGCCAGAGAGAGAATAAATGCGGCTAAAATCTTGTGAACCATAAATTTGAACGGATATCATGCATTATTCATATCTTTTACAATGTATCATCTCTAGAGATGATGTGGAAGGTTCGGATTTTCTTCCTCTTCTGATTTTCTTCTTTTAGTTTTGTGGAAAGATTTTCCTGCCTACTGATTTATAATATTTATTCCTGGCACAGCGACAGAGAATTCCGAATTTAATTCCATCTACTCACCTATTCCTTGCATTGGATCTAAAGAAACACGATGGTGAAATACAAAAGATCCCTCAATATCCGAATTGTAGGATATGCTATAGGAATGGTTGAAACATGGGAGAACTCTTCGGGTGTTCAAAACGGACGCTAGAGAACGTTAGTGGCAAGGGGGTCTCACAGCATTTAATATGTCGTTGTTAAAATTCTGAAGTATAAACAGAACACCATAAATAATTGATAGGCTTCTTCGAGAACGGGTTTGAGCTTTTTGCATCCATTTTATCGTCTATTCTCTCATATGTGAGAGAGTATCGTAAACGCATCTATCGTAATGCCGGGTTCATTCTACCTGGAATATCACTGACTAAAGAAGAATTGCTTTTACCGATAGGCCACACTTCGAATTGAGCCCCGATGACCTGTAAAAAGATGTGTCTGGTGTCTGGAGACGTTCAAGACAAGTGTCATACCAACTCGATTTTTCTCCCACCACACCCCATTTTCTGTCTAGGATGCTCTACATTTGATTGCCAGCCACTTTTTGGTCATAATCCATGCTACCCTTAAAATGTATCATCCATCATAACGTTACAATGCTTTATTTATGTCTTTAAAATGTATATCCATACAATATATATCATCCGTACTCTCATTAACTCTGTCATCTTTAACGATACATCTTCCATAATTTCCTTTTACGAAAGTCCGTATCATCCTTACGATGTATCGTTGATAATATCCTTACGATATTATTGGTAATATCCTTAGTATAATGTATCATATATGAAGTTCATTGCAATAAATCATCCATGCCACCCTTATAATGAATCGTCAAGGACGTCTTTTCACAGTCAAGGAAGGCTTATATTTTAATAGGATAAGCCCGATTACACCCTGTAATCTTTTTATTGATTCTGTTTACGCTTTTCTAATTCTTCCCTTATGCTAATTAGATCGGAAAATCGCTCTGGATTGATGGATTTAATCCATTGTTAATACTTTATGCTTTGTGATACAATATAATATCATGTCAATAAGCTTCATAATGAAGAGAACGATGTTGCAATTTCAGCAGGCTCGATGCAAAAGATTGAGATCTGATTTTGCCAAAAGAGACGGTGTTTCCTAGGAGTTTAAGGGGTAACTTGTGCATTTATGTCGTATAGCAGAAAATACAGAATCAAATCGGCAAAACCAAAATTCGATGAGATATATTTTCATAACCCTTAGAGTCTACTCGTTTTCAAAATATTAATTATAACACTATCAGCGTACTCTCAAACTTTTGTCGTTTGCTCGCTGTCATGCTTGCATTATCAATAAATCACTGAAGTGACAATATTAATCCATACCAGAACAAGCTTAACTATTACTGGACACATCAGCGGAAAATTAATGATGAGAGCATGCATTATGAGTAAGTACCACACCACATTATTATAGGGTACATGGAGAATAGTAACTTAAAAAGGGAACTGGAGTTTGGAATAACATTAGTAAGGCATACATAAAACATGAGACCCAATTATTAAGATTTTTATGAAGCATGGTACCCCGTTATTAAGACGTACATGGAACATGACACTCCTTATTAAGATGTTCATGGAGCATGGTACTTCATTATTAGATATTCATGAAACATGACATCCAATTACACAGTCCAGTCACATTGATGTGACTGGACTGTGTCTTAACATTCACTGGGTGCACTCCTCATTGTGGAAGGCACGATGGATCAGCACAAGTACGCATCTGTCCTTGCGGACCATGTCCGCCCCTACATGCGAATTATTTTTCCTCAGAATGATGGCATCTACCAGCAGGACAATGCGAGGTATCATAGAGCTCGCAGTGTATGCTTAGTTCGAAGAGCACCAGGATGAGTTTACCGTACTCTCTGACCAGCAAACTCACCGGATTTAAACCCAATCGAGAATCTGTGGGACCACATCGATCAGGTTGTTCGCGCGATGGATCCTCAACCGCTTAATCTAGCGCAGCTGGCACGGCACTGGAGTCGGCATAGCTCAAAATCCCAGGCAACACCTTCAGAAACCTAATTGACTCTCTTCCTGCACGTCTCCCGCTCTGCCAAGGGAGGTTATTCTGGCTTTTGACAGGTGGTCACATTAATGTGACTGGACTGTGTATATTAAGATGATGATGGAGCATGATACTTTGTTATTTAGGTGTGCGTGAAACATGCACAACAATTAATTATTAAGATGTTGATATAGCATGATACCCCGTTATTAAGGTGTACGTGGAACATGCCACTCCTTATTAAAATATACATAGAAGCACGACATTATTAAAAGGTACACAGGGAACACGACACTCCTTATTAAGGTGTACATGATAATAGTGTATCGTAACAAACGCAAACATAAAAAGTGGATGTTAACTTTATATGCCATTTCATGATTTAATCATAGCTATAAAATTGTATTTCATAGTAATTATTGATATTTACAACAAAAGAAAAGCTAAGGCAAGTGACTTCATATACAACAAATCTCTCGTCATTTTCTGGTTATAATCATGGTATATTCAGAAAAATTATTTTACAGTATAACAGCACTGAACTTATTTAACAAGTAGCACATTACTTAATTGAGTATTTGTTTTATTTTATTAATACATCTATCTGTACATTAAAAAAGAGAATAATAATAATAGAGAAAGAAAAAGATTTTGGAAGTTACTAAGTATACACCGTTTTCACGCATTTAATTCTGACATTTATTTGTAGTAAATTGTGTACTTTTATGTTCCCTGAATCTTAAAATAAATTGGATGACATTATGAAGGTGACATTTGGGATAAATTTAGATTATTTCATAAGGATTTGGTTCTTTTATATCACAAAAAGTCTAGCCATTTCACTTCCTATATTAAATTTTAGTGAGTTTTTTCTACCCTTAACTCATATTCGAGCAGACAGATATAATGGATTCAATAAATACGGTGTTTTGAGAACCTCAAATAACCACAATTTAGGGACTTATAGAATTGCTACCAAAAAATAATACTAACCAAAAACCTAATGATTTTGGATTTCGATTCAGAATCAACTTTTTTCATTATCATTTTCATTACTCTTTCATTCCAATGTAACCATTTAGACAAATGTAGAGGTAGAGAGATTTATTACAATGATTTTGAGACTCGCTGGACATAGTAACACAGTGTTTCATGTCGATAGTCGTATTGCTTAATTTGCTTTATCGAGTTTTGACTCCAATACAAAAGATAAAAACAAGACAAGGTACTCATGTATATGTCTTCGAATCCGTCATCCACTGCCTATGGAAATAATGTCGAAGTACCAAGTTAATCATTATAAAAAAAATATATCCCCCTAATATAGGAACTTACAGAATTACAGTCTAAATAATACTAATCAAACACCTAATGAATTGGAATTGATTTCCAATAATCTTTTCTTTATCATCATTTTTTATCACTCTTTCATTCCAATGTAATTATTTAGACAAACGGAGAGGTGGAGAGATTTAGCTATGATGCATTTGACACAATGGCTATGATGACTATGATTGGCTAGAATGGCTATGCTGCATTTGAGACTCTGTGGGCATTGTAACATAGTGTTTCATATCTATAATCGGACTGCTTGATTTGCTTCGTCAAGTTTTATCTACAATACAAAGATAAAAACAAGAGTAGGTGCCCATTTTTATGTCTTGAAATCTTTCATCCGCTGCCTATGCGAATAATATCAAAGCACCAAGCTAATCGTTATAAAGAATTAGCAACTTTAATAATTTTTAAAAATATTCTTCATTTTCAAAGAAGTTGCTATAATTTAAAAGAATTGTTTAATTTTAACTGTTATTTATACATTTATTGAAAGTTAAATTTGTTTGTTTGGTTTATTGAGAGAGTATAGCCATTGAAATGCCGTTTTTTTTTAAAGAAATAGCTTTTGTTTTTCTTCATCTGAACAGTAAATTGATTTATATTTTTGTAATAAACGTCTTTTCAGAAAGTTAAAGTAGCGATAAGATTATTATAAAAATATAAATTTGTACAGTTTCAAAAAGAAATATTTGATTTAAATGCTTATGAGATATCAAAGAACCAATGAAGTTTGTAATGAAAAGAATTATTTGGTTTGAACAATATTCAATAAAACCCAAAAAAAAAGTTTTAGAAATAACACTTTTTAATACAATTTGCAATTACACATACACACATGCACAGACATATACACTGAAGTGACAAAAGTCATGGGATAGCAATATGCAAATTTTCAGATGGCAGTAGCATAGCGTAGAACAGGTATAAATGCGCAGTGCTTTCGCAGAGCTTTTTCATTTCTGTTCAAGTTATTCATGTGAAGAGGTTTTGACGTGATGATGACCGCGACGGGAATTAACAGACTTTGAACGCGGAATGTTAGTTGGAGCTAGACGCATGGGTCATGACATTTCGGAAATCATTAGGGAATTCAACATTCCCAGATCCACTGTGTCAAGAGTGTGCCGAGAGTATGAAATTTCAGGCATAACATCCCACCATGGACAGCGCAGTGGTCGACCGCCTGCACTTAACGACAGAGACCGGCGACGTCTGCAAAGAGTCGTAAATTCTAACAGACAAGCAACACTGCGTCAAATAACCGCAGAAATCAATGTGGGACGTACAAGGGACTCGTCTGTTAGAACTGTGCGGAGAAATTTGGCTTTCTGGGGCTATTCCAGCAGAAGACCGACTCGAGTGCCTTTACTGACAGAAGAACGACATCGCTTGCAGCGACTCTCGTGGGCACGCGAGCATATCGGTTGGTCCCTAGATGAATGGAAAAACCGTGGCCTGGTCGATGAGTCACGATTTCAGTTGGTAAGAACTGATGGTAGGGTTCGAGTGTGGCGCAGACCCCACGAAGCCATGGACCCAAACTGTCAGCAAGGCACTGTTCAAGCTGGTGGTGGCTCCGTAATGGTGTGGGCTGTTTTTTCATGGCATGGACTTGGTCCTCTGGTGCGACTGGACCGAACATTGACTGGAAATGCTTATGTTCAGCTACTTGGAGATCACTTGCAGCCATTCATGGACTTCATGTACCCAAACAACGATGGGATTTTTATGGATGACAATGCGCCATGTCACCGGGCCACAACTGTTCGCGATTGGTTTGAAGAACATTCTAGACAATTCCAACGAATGATCTGGCCACCTAGATCGCCCGACATGAATCCCATCGAGCATTTATGGGACATCATCGAGAGGTCTGTTCGAGCCCAAAGCCTGCACCATCAACGCTTTCACAATTATGGGCGTCTATCGAGACAGCATGGCTCAATATTCCTGCAGAAGACTTCCAACGACTTGTTGAGTCCATGCCACGTCGAGTTGCTGCACTGTCGCCGGGCGAAAGGAGGGCCGACACGATATTAAGAGGTATACCATGACTTTTGTCACTTCAGTGTATATATATATATAAAGTACCATAAAGTTTTTTGATATCTCATAATCATTTAAAGGGAATATTTCTTTCTAAAACTGTGCATTGATTTATATTTTTTGTAATAAATATCTTATCGCTACTTTAACTTTCTGAAAAGACATTTATTACAAAAATATAAATCAATTTCCAATTCAGGCTAAGAAAAAAATCTTTCAGAAAACTGCATCTTAATAGCCTTACTCTCTCAGTAAACAAAGCAAGCAAATTTAACTAACTTTTTAATAAATTTATAAATAATAATTAAAATTACAACAATTTTCTTAAATTATAGCAGCTTCTTTGAAAATGAAGACTATTCTTATTGCATTTTAATGGTTATGCTCTCTCTGTAAACAAAACGAACAAATTTAACTAACTTCAAAAAAATGAATAAACAGTTAAAATTATAACCATTTTCTTAAATTATTACAGCTTCTTCGAAAATGAAGACTTTTCTTACTGCATTTAATGTCTATACCCTCTCGTTAAACAAAGCAAACGAATTTAACTAACTTTAATAAATGTATAAATAACAGTTAAAACTACTATAACAGCATGTTTGAAAATAAAAGAAAAAAAATTTTTTTTTTTAATTTTTAAAAATTATTTTCTGACGAGAGACACAGTAAATTTTATTAAAACATTTAATATCGTATACTACAAAAAAAAGTTAATTTATTGCAGTTTAATAATAGAGTGCAGAAGAAATTCAGGAAATTAAAAACTAGTTTTATTAAAAAGTCCTCCCTCCATTTGATCCGTTAAAAAAAAAGAAGAAAAAAAGGAAAGAAAGCGATAAAACTTTTTGATTGTTTTGTTTATCCGTCTTTCTTCCTGGCTTAACCTTGGTTTTGTAAATCAGGCCATTCTTCTAGAAACATGTCACTTTGGAAACGTGAAAAGATTCATGAATAAAAGAAAAAAAAGGCGGGGGAAACCGAAAGAGCTAACTACTGAGAATTAAGACTTGGAAAAAGAGAGAGAGACACGCCGTTTGCTTTTTCCGATCGAGAACCCTAACCTTCTATTTCGGCATGGGTGACACGTGATAGAAGAGCTGCAACCTTGAAATTCTTGGATCACACGTGATCCCAGTCAACCAGACTTTTGCTTCTTCCGAGTGATTTACCTACTGCTCGCTTTTTTGGCGCGAAGTTCACCAAATCCAGCGTATCGAATAACAACACTAAAAGTTCTAAAATATTCCGAATTGCAAAAAATGCTTTGTGTTTAAGAAAAGAATAATTTTATTTAAATGTTGATTAAAAATTTTACCATTTAAAAATGTTTCAGATTCTTTTAACAGACTTCAGAATATTGTTAAGAATTTTGTTAATACTAGGTTGAAAACAGGCAATACAATAAAGAATCGATTACAAATACAGTTAAATAAACTAATTGCAAGCTTGATTTTAATTTTCAAAATTCTTATTTGCAAGCTTTAAAACTATATTTTTCTTCATTTTTTTTTTTTTTTTTTTTTTATTAACAGATCAAATGGAAGGAGGACTTTAAAACTAGTTTTGAATTTCCTGAATTTCTGCACTCTATTATTAAACTGAAATAAATATATATTTTTGTAGTATAAGCTGTTAAATTTTTTAACAAAATTTTAAAAAAATTCTTCTTTAAAAATGAAAGCTATTTTTTTTTAAAAATTATTGTCAAATGATAATAATTTTTAAAAAATAGTTTTCACTTTTAAAGAAGCTGTTATAATTTTCACTGTTATTTATTTATTTATTAGTTTGCTTCCTTTTGTTTACTGAGTGAGTATAACTAGTAAAATGCAGTTTTCGAAAAAAAAATAGTTTTTTCCCCTCAGCCTGGGCTGTAAATTGATTTATATTTTTGTAATAAATACCATTTCAGAAAGTTAAAGTTGCGATAAAATATTTATTACAAAAATATAAATACAGTTTTAAATGGAAATATTCGCCTTAGATGATTATGAGATATCAAACAACCATATAAGTTTGTAATCAAAAGAAATGTTTTGTTTAAACTTATCCAATGAAAAAAAAAAAAAAAAGTTTAAAAAATAACATTTTTTTATACAATTTACAATTATATAAATAATTAAAAAGAAGTCAATAGAATAAAAGGATAGATTACAAATACTGTTAAATAAACTAATTGCAAGCGTGGTTTTAGTTTTCAAAAATGCAATCGTTTTGCAAGCTTTTAAAACGATATTTTTGAAAAAGCATATTTTAAAAACGTTTGTATGTCTGTTTATATAGGTTTTAAAAATTAACAAAATGCGTTTGTTGAAATTTATTATGGATCATAGATTTATAATAATAATATAGAGTTGCAGAATAGGGAATGTCAGTTTTTAAGTCAAGATCACGCACCATTTGGCAAGTACACGTATATTTCAGCAACTCGTTCCGTTATTCTCTCATTGCTTTGTATGGGGCTCGCTGCTTTGTTTATTTCTGACGTTGCACTGAAAATATGGTTCTGTGCATGGTAGTGTTGAGACATCTATACAAAGAGAGCTTTATTCTTTTACAGATACATAGGAATTTATTTATGTACAATATTGAAAGAGTTAGAGAGAGAGAGAGAATGTTTTAAAAGCAATTTTATTAAATATCAATTTATATCGTAGCTTGTATTATAATGTTGCATGATAGATTAGTAATTTTTATTTTGATGAATAACTATGATAATCATGCATTGATCAAAAGTAATTTAAACTAACATAGAATTAGTTTTTGCAAAAATTTCAAGGTTTTGTAGCTTTACGTATGAGATGGCAGCTTGGCGATTTTTGGCGACAAGCTATGTTATTGGCGAGAAGAAATAAAAAAAAGGACAAACAGTATTTTTCTCTCCCTCTCCTCCCCAAAACAGATGTTATATTTTTAAAACTCTACATAAATATCATTGTATCATGGTGTAAATCATGGTATTTTTGAAATTATAGAAAATCTCATAAGAAAAGTTTTAAACATTTTTATCAAAACTTTATATATTCCGTTTAATTACTTCTTCATATTATACTTCTCATTTATCTGTATATTAATTGATATAAAAATTAGAAAAACTTCATTTCTAAAAAAAAAGATTTAAAAAACACTTATTATATAATAAATTAAAATAACGGAAAATTATATCAATATGAACCGCATTCATTATATAGACACTTTTATGATAACAGGAAAAAAAATGTTTGAAGGAGCTGTTTTTTCATTTTTAGGAAATTGAAAGAATTGTGTATTCATTTTGAAAAAGTTGAAGATTTTTGGTTTTGTTTGTCGCTGTACGGTCATTTTTAAGAAGTTGAAGGAGTTATGCATTCATTTTATAACTTTTTTTTTTTTTTTTTTCGGAAAAACTAATCAAATCTGGAATTGTCTTACAATGTTTAAAAATTACATTACTATAACTTAAAGTTTTGCTTTCTTCTAATGTAGCTGACAGACAATTATGACAGAATATTAGACAATTGTCTTTGATGCCTGTAATGCCAGCGCTGCACCGACGTTACTCACTTAGCAATACTCAGGAGGTGCGTGTAGCTTGAAGATACGCTATGGAAGCGGAGTAACAATGCCCCCGAAACTCTTTACGATCCTCTTTGAACGGACCAACGGTTTAAGGTGGATTCCAAACCACTACAAACATGCATGGCACCGCCGGGACTCGAACCCGAAAAACCTGTGGTACCAAGCGCCAGAATGCTAGCCACTCAGGCCCTATTAACTAAATACATTACTTTAAGAAATTAATGTACGGTATTTCAAAATATAAATGCTCAGCAGGTTATTTTTCATTGCGTGGGAAAAGCTAAATACACTTCTCAAAGAAAGATCTTCTGTCTCGAGATCTGCCAGTAGATAGATCCCCATGATTCACCATGCGGCTGT
Source organism: Caerostris extrusa (assembly GCA_021605095.1). NCBI lineage: Eukaryota > Metazoa > Arthropoda > Arachnida > Araneae > Araneidae > Caerostris > Caerostris extrusa. The sequence goes on from BPLR01010894.1 coordinate 19,721, forward strand.
TGTTCCAATGAAGACGAAGAAATAAGATAGTTTAAAGAAAACTATTTGGAACATTTGTTTAATATTTTAAAATAATATTTCGTTACATGATTTTCATAATTATAATCATCGGCTCTCATATATTTGATTTATAGTTAGCTTTATCTGAAATTAATAAATTTAAACAAACAAATTATTTCGTTATATTGTTCATTTTTATTATGTGCTGTTCGCGAAGTTTAACAAACCTGTGTATCTCTGCTTTGTAAACTATTTTATTTATTTATTCAATTCCTTCTATTAGCTCACACTTTCCCTATATATATATCTTGTTCAAATTTTCAATCGTTCATAAATACTTTTTATTCATCCATTCAAGTTCAAATACATCTTTTTTTAACTTGTAGTGGATGACACTGAATGTTAATACAGTTTTTCAAATATTAATTCATTAATTAAATTAAATTAATTCATTTTAGTTCTTTTTTAGATTTATGTTGTATATATCTACCAATTGATGACGCCAGATAAACTTTAAACAAATGAATGAAAATTATTTTTATAAAGGACTTTCTGCAATCTAGTGAAAAAATTAGAATTGACTTTAAAAATTTTTTTTTTATATTACTTGTTTTTACGTCACCACCATATTCTTTTGCAGAAATATGCTCCATTTTAAAATTGCACTCAACATTGTAATGTTCTTGTCAATATATATGTTAAGACGCGCAAAACTATTTTTATCAAAATTGATATAAGTATATAATTTTATATTTTTTTTGTGCGGTTCGCGACCTTTAACAAGCTTGTTTATCTCTGCTTTATAGACTAAAAAAAAAAAAAAAAAAACCTGTGATTATAAAGCTGAAACAAATTGGTTTTGTCTGAGATTTTTTCCCACATATTTTTTCCTCAAAACCGGTGAATGCTGTGTTTCGTTTTTTCAGCTGACCGTTACTGAGTGGGCGACAACTCGGAACTAAATTTAGTTCCAGGCTATCGCAGAAAAGTAACTATTAATAAGTTACTGCAAATAGAGAAACTAAAGCGAAGGGTAAACTCGGTTGAACGATTTTATTTTCGCAAGGTCAAGCGATTACTGCTTATGTCATAGTTTCATTAAATTTTATTGAATATGAGCTTTTTTTATTGATATTAAGCAGCATTTAACTTCAAAAATATTGATTTCATTTTGGCTTAAGTTGATCTAAGTATTTAAGTACCAGAAAAGATATGCTGTTAGGTCAATTTTGTACAAAGTCACAAAAGCAAAAATTATTTATGATTATTAATTATTTGTTTATTGTTAATATATTATATTTAAAAAATTAATAATAAATGATAAAAATGAATGACTTTCATTTTATCATTTATTATTAATTTTTAAATATAATATAAGCTAACAAACTGATACGATAAGCCAAATTTAAACTACAAATATTTTTTTTATGTGTAATCAATTATGTAATCTTTTAGACATTCTTCTTTATCATTTATTATTATTTTCCTAAATATAAACTAATGAACTGATACGATAAACCAATTTAAATTAGAAAATACTTTTTTTTTATGCAATCAATTATATAATTCAGGAAATAAAATTTTCTTATTTAAAATAAAAACATAATACCGCTAAAACTTAAAATTTCCTTGAATGACAATTATTTTCTTAAATTTGATTTTAAATGGGTCGCAAAAATTGAATAAATAATTATGTAAAAAAATATTTTATTATTCAATTTGCATTTCGTACATAGATGATATGTTTTTGAAATAATAAACAGACATTATTTCGAATAAACTAATTCATTAAAAAATTAAGAATAATTATAAAACGTTTCAATAATTAAATATGTTTTTCATTAAAAATAAAATAACTAAGAATTAATTTTCGGTAAAATCAATTAATCTAATCCTAATAATTCAATAATTAATTTAATCAGGTAATCTGAAATTTTAATTTTTTTTTTTTTTTATATTGTTGCTATTTATATGTATATATACAATAATTATTAGATTTTATAAAATTTGCTTAAATTAAAGAAATATAATTAATTTTATCAATATTAAAATCAATGTTCGAAAAACATTGCGAACATTCGAAAAAATAATTTTAATTAAGTAATTTTATAGCAAAAAATATTATAAGATTAAAACTTAAATTATCATTTAAGTTTTTACGAATACTTTAGCAAATAGCAAGCAAATAAAAGTTTCTTTGTGTATTGTAAACACGTCGAAATGATATTTAAAATACGAATAAATATAATGATTAAAAATTTTAACAACCTAAAATGATTTAGTTGAAATAAAATAAACGAAATTTACTTAATTATTTTTATTTTCTGTATTGAAAACTTTTGAAGTACATTTTTACTAAGAACATGAGCTGGAAGATCTAGTCTTTGAGACTATCCATATCCCTCTTCCATGAACTTGAATATACAGATGGCTATTACTTTTTTTTTATATACAGTTGGTTATGTTACATATTTATACAGATGATTTCTTGATTGATGTTGGCAATCTTTGAAAGAAAAGTGCTACAGAACTTATTTTTGGTGGCATCAATGACAATAAAAATTGGTGAAGAAGATACAATTTTGAGCTTTACAAACTTTTTAGAGACATTGACATTCTAAAAAATTTATTAAACTGAACAGAAGAAGATGGACCGGCCATCTCATGAGAATGGAAAGTGATAAGAGCTGCTTTGAGGGTTTTCAATGTAACCCCTTTTGGACAGCGACCAAGAGGAAAACCGAAAAGAGATAGGTCGACTGTTGACTCTGATTTTAATGTTATTAAGATCAAAAACTGGAGGTCCATGGCCAAGAGGAGAACAGCCAGGCTGGATCTTTTAAAGAAGGCCAAAGCCCACAACGAAAGGGCTGTCAGCCAGTTATGATGATGATGATTTCTTGATCGAACATTCACCCAAATGTCCGATCAGGACTATACTCTTCCATCCTATCTCACAATGTTCCTGTCTGAAAATTAAAAACCGCCTTCGATGGAGAAGTAATGGCTACCTGTGTGGCTCTGCAGCAGCTTGTCCCAGGCACCTATACAACAAGTTGCTTTTTTGCTGTTTTGACTCAGGCCTGTCATACATGCTATCAGTCATACAAAACATCCTCCTCTAAAATATCTTAGAATGTCGAGTTCTTCTTGAAAGATTGATGGTAGATGGGCGACACAGCTTTCCTCAGTGGATCCCTGGACTCTGTGACATTTAGGTGATGATCAGGCAGATTTGCTGGCTAAGAAGTGCACACGAATAGTACAACAGCTAAATATTTTCAACTTTTTTTTTATTCATGAAAGTTTATATCAAAAATAAAATGAGACTTAGATGGAAGCGTTCCTCACTGCCCGTTTCTCCTCAGGGAGTTGGAGGAACATTTTGAGACAGGGTATTTCGGACAAACTTCATGAAAAAAGCTGTCGCTCAATTTAGACTTGCGGACGTTGGACCATGACTGTTTGGTGGTGAACCATCTGCACCGCATTAGCATTTTTGACAGTCCAAATTTCCCGCTCTTTGAGAAAGACGAGACCATGGACGGGTACTCTACAGCAGGATGCCCGACCACGCGTGGGGGAGAATCCGGAGGTGAAAAGGGTCACTAAATTTTGCTGATGAGACATCCCACATTTTCTCTTATTGTCCTCTTTTTTTTTCTTGTGTGTATGAGTTTTTACACTGTGATATATATATATATATCACAGTGTAAAACTCACACATATATATATATCGTAGAGTTTGTCATTTTCTCTTGCCAATGGAAATAAAAAAAATTTTACTAAAGATTAATTTTACGAACAGATGTTCAAATTTAAACCTCTTATTTTTTTAATATTTCAATCTTGAACGTATTTAAATTAAACTATAAATTATTACATAATTTATTCATGAAACGTTATTTTTAAACTCTTTAAAATTTCTTAGTTCAAATAATCTGCATGTTAAACAAGTATTAAATTTTATGGTAACTCTTTTTACAATAAAGAAAAACAATTTATTTATGAAAGTTTAATTTTGTTCTAATATACAAGCAATAAAAGTTTTAAAAATTTTAAAAATTGTAATTTGATTTAACTATAGTAATTAAGGTTTCGAATACGCATACTATCGGATATACGCATATACACATCAGTGTAAACTCATATACGCATTAATGTATATGTATATATACTCATCAATGCATATGCATATATACGCATCAGCGTATTCGAATACTATTCTAAGGTTCGAAATACGCTGATGTTACTACTTTCCAAACCAAGAGTCTCGAGGAGATTGTGACATTGTATCGGTGTCACGAACTAAAGCGACAATCGATCGCGTAGTGGTAGTTTCGAGATTTCCTCCCCATAAGATACACAAATGAAGGGCATTTACGCTTAAAAAGTTCCCCCGGAACAAAACGTCACATAGGTCATAAACGTACATAAGGAAATAGGAGTCTAACGATGTTAAAATATACGTATATACCATAGTTTTTAAATCGATTTTTTGAGAATAATTTTAAATTTTAATTCAAAAATTTTTTTCAAATAAAAAAATATCGATATAGTATAAACTTTTTACACTGTTATTTCAATTGGTGCTTAAAGTTTATTACCATATGGATCTTTACAATACATTGACACATCTGGTCGATTTCTTCTAACATTGAAATGTATTTATCCAACACCCCATAAACGCTTCTATTTCGGTTCTTAATATTGGCATAGCACCACATTTGAACATGATGTCACAGTTTATCTACCTTTTGAAATTTCAATAACGCATGTTGAAAAACGTGCCAAAAAGTTTGGATTCTAATTTAATATTCATTATTTACAGTGATGAATTTCAATAACCGTATGACGGTGGAGAAATCGAAAACTATTTCACAAATCGTTTCATTCACTACAATAGCGTCATAGGCCTCATATATTCAGCTGCGCATTCCACTCTTTAAGCCGTGTTGTATTAATAGATGTTACTTTTCTTCGCGTGAGGCGTTATTCACATTTTACGTATTAACACTAGGGTTCAAGACATTCAGCTTTTATGAATCTTAGGGTTACCGAAATACCGGAAATTGTTTCGGAATTTCCAAGTTTGCAGTTGTGTGTATGCATTGCATTTAAAATAAAAATGGTATGTAAGAATTTTAAAAACAGCTTGATTAAGTTGAATATGAATAATCTTCTTCATTGACGCATCAACCCCATGATGGACCAAGGCCTTCTGGCAGATTTTGAAACAGGAAATGTTTTCTTTTTACTGGGTAGAATTGTCAGTCCTACGTCCAACGCTCTACAATCTTATTAGACAGGGACCTACTGTTTAAAAATTGGATTCCGAATTCCTACAAACATCCATGGCATCACCGGATTTTAATCCAAAACCCTGTGGCACGAGCGCTCCTCGGCCATCAGGCCCCGAATATGCATAATGAGCAAGTTAAAATAGTTACAAGGTCCTCAGCTAGTACTGCTTGGTGACCAAGTGGCCGCGCTCAGGCCTTTGGTACCCGGAGGCTTCAGGAGTTCGAATCCTGGCGCGCTGGGCATTTGTTAGTGGTTCGGAATCCACGTTAAACTGTAGAATCGATCCCACTAGCCTAGAGTGTGCAAAATGACCCATAGAGAGGCATTCGAGACCAAACCAAAAACAGAAGCCTCAGCTAGTGTACACAGGAAGACTTACTTAATTACAGGTAGTACAGGTAGACTTAGTATGAGCGAATCGAACATTATAAAGTTCCGATTCGTTCATCTGTTGCTAGTCATTGCTCCTACAGAAATGGTAGACGCGATGGAGATTCTGATAACCTGTCACAAAGTGTCTGGCATCCATAGTAAAGATTGCCTGAGGTGAGAAGTTGTATGGATTTTCTCGAATGAGCATGTAAATAAAGGACATTTATCTCCACTGAGGCAATGTCTTCTTCCTCATTTCCCCCTCAGTGTATTGATTGTGGCTTTCACGTGTGGAACATGAGGCCCATCGAGGTTCTAAAAAATTTATATATATAAATAATTAAAATAGTATCTTTATTCTAAATGACCCTTTCTCTGAGTACTTTTGTAAACAATCTTATTCGTGGCATTATCAAATGTGTGTTCTCAGATAGCAGGCATTCGATTCTCGCTAAAGGCGTGCACTGCAGTCACTTCTTTTAATAATGAATACGGTGAGTCTGACTGACAGTGTTTTTCCCCTGGGCTTCTCCTCCGTACTAAACACAGATTCAAAATAATTATCATGATTCCCTAAAAAAAATAATTTTTCCCTCATAGCCCTGTTAGTGGTGTTTGTGTGCGAACATGAGAGACCACTGATGTTCACTCAAAGCAAAAGTGCTGATTCTAACGAGTGCATTTTTAATATATTAATTAGCAACAACGTCATTTATTTTCTTTAGAGCAATTTTAAAATGGAGAGAAAGAATAAAATTTTTAGAAGTAGATATTGTAGAGATAAAAAATAATTCATGCTCATCAGAGTCCTATCTCCAGGTTAGCACACATAATGAACTGTATGTCCTACTAATCTGAAAAAAATTTTAGTAAGCATTGAATAAAAATACAGGGCGGTTATAGTACGTCCCGCGATTTATGACATCATGTAAATGAAACTTTGATACCAAAAATTGGTACGTGTGACAATACATCAGATGCGCAAAATTCATCTCTGAAAAATATAAATTAGCTTAAAAAATTGTGTAATAAGGACACAAAACTCAATATAGGAAATGACAAACACGGATTAAAAATAACAATTCAAATTTGAGAACAAGATTGATAAGCTGAAATGGGAAAAAAATCTGGTGATTTTGTATATGCGCACAAAGGCAGAAATGTGATACAAAACAGTTCTCCGGTATAAACGAGAGGACATCAAGTTTGTATTTCAATGTTTCCTGCTGTAATGAAAACGGTTTCGTTAGTTAAACATGTTCTATTGGTAACAACGTTGCAGTCTGTCAGTTTGGCGGATAAAATTATGAATACAACCTGGAAGAGGACTACACCTCAATCGCAGATTATTGAGGACATGAAGATATATATGGTTGCCGCACAGTTTGACATCTAGTTTGGTTTGGTTTGTCGCTCTATTGTCATTCTTGCACACTTTACGCTAATTAGACCAGGACCTACAGTTTCATGTGGCTTCCGAACCATTCACAAATATCCATGCCACAATCAGATTCAAAAGCCTGTGGTTTGCAAAGGCCAAAGCATTAGCAAATTGGGCATCTGGTATTGGTTTCAGAAGTGCACACGCAACTTATCACAGACAGAAATTCAGTACGGTCTTCCTGAGACCTAATTCCTTAATTACTAGCCAATATTATTAGCCAATTGTTATTTTTTATTCTGTGTGAGTCAGTTCCATGATGAATTTCCTGTATTGTGCTGTTCAGCGCCTCCTAGTGGACATTTTTTAACTAATTTTTTATTCTCAGAGATTATATTTTGGGCATCTTATGTTATAATCCATATGCCAATTTCGATATCAATCAGTTGACAGCTTTTTCTAAACAGAAGTTTTATTATAACCACTCTATATTTTTAATAACATCTGCCCAAACTCTATTTTTTTTTTTTTTAGTTTGTTAATTTTTTTTTTATATACACTAAATTGATGCTCTAATTGATTACACTAAATTGCACTCATGCTTTCATGTTATAAACTTTCAATCAAACATGAAAATCTTTCTAGAAAATTACTGATTATATTTTTAAAAGTAAAATATTAAAAACTACATGGAAGCAGCCCACGGTCTGCCTCATCTCTATTCTGCACATTTACGATTAGACAGAAAATAACTATATATTATTCTGCTAATACGACAACTACAAGGGTATATTTTAAAAATACTTTTAATAATTTTTTAATACTTTTAATTAATTATAAATTTTTTACTAATTTTATTTTTAAAAGCAAAATATGCAAAACTACATGAGGCAGCCCATGGTCTGCTCATCTCTATTCTACACATTTACGATTACATGGGGGTGAAAGAGAACTGTATATTATTCTGCTAACAAACTATAAGAAAAAAAATAAAAGATAAAAAATCGTGTTTACAGAAAGAACCAGCTGCTTACATGACGTCAGTGTTCAAGATCGGCTGTTGGATTTACATAAAAGTGGCATTTCGAACTTGTTATTTTATGCTGGGTATTTGTGAGAGTGTTAAATGAGGCGATTTAGATGCACTCTAAATTTTGGAGCAGAATGAAATGTCATGCGATTTAATTTAAAGGGGAAAACAGAGATCAGTGAGGTGCGTAATCTGAAACTGTGTCATCGAAATATCAAACAAGTCCTTTTCTAAACTTTTTGTATTAATTGTAGATTTTGAGTAAAGATGCAATTAAGATAGAATGTTTTTCTCTTTTGATGTGTAATGCAACTTTATTGATACAAAACGATCGCATTCCTTATATGTTATAGAAATTGTGATATCTCGGCTACTTCCAGATCTTTAAACGATTCGAAGTCATGTCGCATATCGGGATTTTTAAAGAAAAACAACCATTTGAATTTTTTAAATATGGGCAGAAAACAAAAAGCGTATGCAAAAGTATGAAAGTTATTCATAATTATTTGAAAAATGAAACAGCAAGACAGCTCATGTAACTCATTCGGGATTTAAATTATTATATAATTTATTTTCTTTTATTTAACATCAAAGCGTAGGGTAATGTTACGCATTACCTGTGAATGCAGCTCAACAATGCAGAGCGATGAGGGAAGCGAAGACTTTAGGCAACTGCAATTGAATCTGCACGCGTCGTGGTAGAAGAAGAAACCTCTCAAAACTTCCGTCGCCAGGCAGCCTGACTTGGTGATCCAAGACGACACTATTGAGTCAGAATTCCTAGTTTCAGAAATCAGTGACTGCAATGGCCATTGGCGGAGGGCCAATGGATTTTTGACATAAGTTTTTCAGCATCCTTGACTAACCACGATTTACAGGGCCACCAAACTAACGATTTACAAAATATTAGGGGAATATTTCAGACAACAATATTGAATAATTATTTCTGCTTGCAGTTATATTTGTTAAAATTATGTCGCAGCGTAAATTCGCGTGATAAATATTTAATTCTTAACAATGGGGATCATTTTGAATTCATATATGCTAGAGTTACACCGGTTTCAAACGACGCTAATCCCGAGCCGAGCAATTTTGTAGACTTCTCTCTCAGTCTAGCAACTTTTTAACGACGAGAGGGTGAGGCAATCCAGAGTGTGTATTTCAAAGCGACATAAAAAGCAGTTGGTTTGTAGTTTCTCTCAACTAAACACATATTTAATGAAAGAATATATTTACATCAATATTTACAGAAAGTATGGATACATTCACACTTGCTTTCTTTTTCTCACCGCTGCTGATGACGCAGCTGCCTCCATGCTAGTTCGACGTTAGCTTTCTTTCTCTCGCAGCCCAACTGCGGGGTTTTTCCCTTCTTCAGGCTGCCAAGAGCCCACAGGGTCCAATACTGCTTACTACATGGCAAAAGGTTGGTGTGTGAAAGGCACATAGTCCTGTGTGCTGATGTGTTTCCATCTGTTGGTGTTTGGTGCAGGCAGACAAACCTACATATATACATAGGTAGATATTTTAGCAGAAGCAACAAATTTTAGTAAATAACTTCATCAAATAATATATTAATTATTGATCATGGAGTGAAAACAAGAATAAATATCCTATTCACTAAAAAAGATCCACAACCGCATAGTAAAGCATGCTGAATTCTAAAAGCATATAGCTATTGTGTGCTGCGGCAAATATTCATGGCATGTAATTAGAATTTACCAGGCACCCTGCATGTCACCCGCCAGCTCATGGTTTGGGAGGAAAATTGGGGTAAGGTCGTTGACTGCAAGAGAATCGATACGGCATTCCCACAGCCAGTTTAGGAGCATAAGTATGTCACCATATATCCATGCCATTATTTATATTATACTACAACATGTCATCATAACAACAACGCCATCGGTGTTCTTCAATGTGTCGTAAATATCACCGGGTTTGTTTCTTTCAAAGCAATGTATCCTGGGGCCGTTATATTGTTACACCACTAGGGAGCAACCGAACTCTGCCATTTATCTGGGATTGCAATATTACTTAGAAAACAAAATCTAAATAATTATAGCGCAAATCCGTATTTCGTGGGGTTTCATATTTTTGGAAGATAGAAAAATTTATTGTTAATTTTAAGCCACGGTGACAACAAATTCCTAATATGTTATTCTAGGGATGCAGCATTAATTGCTGATTTGAGAATATAATGGATTAAAGTCTATTTAATTTAAGATGGATTTAAAGACAGATAAAGAGCTAGAAGATATCTAATTGTGAATGGATATTTAATGGTTAATAATTAATTAATATTAATTGTCAATTTTTGTGGATTTAGTGAATGGTTTATTCATAATGTAGCCCTTCCCAAGAAGCCTAAATGCATTATGCATTTTAAGAAGCCTAAATGAAACCTTGATGTGTCTCGTAATCCTATATTAAATGCCTGAATGTTTTCAAGCAGTATCATGTTATTGTCTAGAGAAAAGTCAGGAGATATCTTGAAAAGCTCAGAATTTTAAATAAATAACTATACATTTTTTAATACCTCCAATTCACTTTTAAACAAAATTATCACAAATAATTAACAATTAAAGATTCTTAAATCATTATAGTGTTTGGATGAATTCATATAGGCCATATAGAAAAGGTCATATAGCCAAATTGTAAGCTGCTACAATGGCTATATTAGATTTTTTGTAGAAAATGAATATTTTGAAATCTTCGTGCAGTTTTTAAACATGCACATTTACTTAAATTTTAACAATATAAACTCAGCAATAAAATTTCGCTTTTTATATTTAATCTCTATTCGTATTTCGAAACTCAGTTTTTATTTACCAGCTTATTGAAAAATGTATTTGTTACCATTCCCTTAAAGAGCAATTTTTAGCAGAAATTAAAGAAATAAAGAAACAAAATTGAAAATAATATGGATAAAGGATATATTTTATGCTGAATTTGGACACTGTTATTGATGTACGATGGTCGTGAAGTACAGGTTACAAAGCGTAGATTTATGAAAACAAATATTTACAAAATTCATAGTCGTTCCAATATTTTAAAATAATGTATAATCTAATTTTTTATAAGGAGTTCCATCGGCTACATAGTGGCTCTATATTATAATCTGTAAACTAATTGTTCTGTAGAATAAGTGTGGAACAGATATCGTGCTGAAGAAATAACAATTCATGCCATTTTTCCTTCTAGAATTAAGTACTCTATTAAGTATGTAATGATATTAGTCATGAAGGTAAAAGAACAATAACTTGTAGGAGAACTCTTTCGTGAGATCATAAAGCCGTATATCGAACAACAAACAGGTCATATAAGAAAAAAGCATTTAACGTTTTCTTTTTTTCCTTCAATGATCTCAATGAGTGTAACCCTTTTGTGGTGAGTAAAAGAAGAATATGCTAGACAAAATCTAGAATTGATACCGGGTAAGGTACGCAATATTACATTCTCGTTTACGCCATCACAAATATTGAAAATACGAATTGTGGCGTAAATTCTTACTTTCATTTCATGCACACCAGCCAAAATTAAATAACAGCATGGGAAAATTTGGCAATGAGGATAGTTCGGCCTTGAACGTGCCGCCAAGTCATTTTTTTTATGCTGCACAACATAGGCTTCTGACCATAGGATCCATCCTCACAATCGTGTGTGGATTCCGAACCGCCAATAAAAACATTCATGTTACAGCCAGGATTCGAACTGAAGCCTATGAACCAAAGAGCTGGGCATCCATTGTGGGACATCAGGCCGCTGCGTATGATAGAGAAAAGTTGATTGAATAATTGAAACTTCCAGCAGCATTGTAAGGTATGTCATATGTTTCATAAGTCTCGACCAGAATGGGTAATTTCTCACTCTTTTCGCAGACAAACGAAATAACAAATAGGAAACGACGCTTTTTCTTTTGTACAGTAGGAGAAACTAGAGGAATTAGGACACGCAGACCCGAAGTTAAGCAGACATTCAGATGTAGAGACAGAGAGGGCCCAGCTGTCTGTAAGTCCCTCCTGAAAGAAATGAGAACGTGACTATTTGTGTCGGTTGAGCTTGGTGCAATTTTATGTTAGACTTCGTGTAAATTTAGTAAAGCATGGTGAGAAAGTTGTAAATGAAGAAAGGCAGCAATATTTTAGAAAAACCAGTAAGTATGATTATTTGTGAAACAACATCTTAACCCCGCCTAAAAACTTAAGAAACATCTAAAATAATTTTTAAAAATTTTGAAAATATTTTTTGGTTGGATTGTGTTATTATTAACTTCTATAAGAAGTTTTAACTCAATTTTTCTTTTGAAACTTCAGGTTTTTTTGGTATATTATAAATTTTTAATTTACATTAAATTTTTCCTTATTTTTGCTTTGCACAATCTCAGAGTTTAAAATAAATTTCTGACAATATTATTAATAATTTTTGATTATTTTTGTAATTTAATTATTTTTTTATTATTATATGCAACAAAAATATATGCAGATGCAGTAGACTCTATATTTACATTTATTTCTTTTGTTATTTCTTAATGTTTATTGATATTTTTCAGATGTTTCTAGAACTTGATTATATGGCTATTTGATGATAAATGTTTAATTTCATTTTTAATACATTAAATTATCAAATTAAAGTTTAATAATCATTAAATTTTAAATGAATTTGTGAGGAATTTCTATTTTATATACGATAAATCTATTTGATGATTGAATTTAAACTGCGCTGCCAAAATGCAATTACCTCACAATCAAATCTTTAAAATTCTTTATTTTATGTTAATTTTTTAAATTCTATCAACATCATTCTTAAGAAAAACTTTATAGATTTTCTCTTCACTTGTAATCCATTTTATTTTCAATAATCAGCCAACTTTCAAAATATAATCTAGCATATTACTCTTGAATTTTTATCATCAGCTACTTAACCACAACAACTATCCTTAAACATTTATAATATTTAATTTAACAAATGATTTCTGAAAATGCACGTGATCTTTCTCTGCAGCGTTATAAACTGGAAGTGGTTACGTTCCGTTAAATGTACTGCGCCAAATTCTGCGTCACAAGTTAAAAAAGACAGCCAGACTTCAACTGTCGAAGTCTAAGGTCACCCGCGAACGTTAAATCAAACGTTAAAAAAAGTCTAGTGCGCTTGAAGTCTTCAAAACTTATTATTTGATACAAGATCAAAGCATAAAGTATGGTATATGAAAGTCCGATTTCCAGATAAATCCCACTTTCACTCCTCAGCTTCTTGATATAGAACTGAAAACTTGAAAGTTTCCTTCTTCAGCTGATTTCTGTTTGCATGTTGTTTTGCTCTGGTAATAGTTCCCTCACATTACGTCAAGGACGTGTTAAGCCTCAGCAGGTATGCATGGTACATGTGGGCTTTAAAAATCTTCACCATGTATCTTAGTGGTGGCACTTCTAAATTTGCTGAAGATGCTCATATTACACTGGTGGACGCAATATCTAATTATAAAAGTAGGTTCTTGCGCTTATTCCGTTGAGTTATTTTTTCATTTGCAAGTACCTACCGCATAATATAACCCGAAGAATTTCTTCAGTTACTACGTTAGAGTGATAGTGCTATTGTGAGCTTCTGTTAAAACTGAGCCAGATTTGACGAGGAGAACTCAAATGCAAACGGGAAATTGACTGATAAAACTAGATTTTAACTGACGAAGAGGATTACGCGTTGCAGTGACGCTATTGCTATGTTTTAAATCTTATTTCTCATTACGCTTGAGTTTATTAAACTGTTACACTCACAACAGCCAGATTTAGCATGTGGAGAAAACTCTAAAATGGGAAATTGGGTAGGATTTTAACTAATAGAGATTTAGATTTAACAGAGTTTTTCAGTTACGCGTACGTTACAGTGACGCTAATACTGCGTTTTAAATCTTATATCTCATTATACATTAGTATTTCTCGTTAAGTGATATTTATTAAACTGAGCTCTCTAAATAGCCAGATTTTTAACATGAGGATAACTCAAAAGTAGAAATTGGCTGGTTAAAAATAGATTTTTAACTAATAGAAATTGTTCGATAGCTCGATCACACACCAATAAACTCAAAATAATATTTGACACACACGCGAATAACATGAAGTGGACTGTGTATTAATTAATCTCATTTCTATTTAGCAGGCAGCCATCACACTCGAGGATGAACTGACCACACAAACCTCACTCTGGGGTTACAATTATTGAACTCCTTTTATTTTAGGCAGCCATCACACTCGAGTGATGGACAGAGCCATACAAACTTTTCTCGTTAGGTTACAGTGGTTCAACTCGCCTTTCTTACATTCTTTCTCTCGCGTCATCGTCCACCCTCACCTGCCAGACACCCCCACAGACAGGATGTTTACTGGACATAAAGACGTTGACTTCATGCAGATGCCGCTGAGAGGACCTGGGTTTTGACGCAACAGAGATTTACAGATTAACAGAGTTTTTCAGTTATTGCACATTGCAGCAGACATACGTGCTACATTTTAAATTTTATTTCTCGCTATGCATGAGCTTATTAAACCGAGTCCACAAACAGCCAGATTCAACATATGAGGAGAACTAAAAATGAGAAAGTGGCTGGGTAAAAACTAGGTAGAAAATTCAAGGTTTTGTTGTAGGCATTGCATTGGTGCAAGGCATTGAAGCCAAATGTTTGACATTTTACTCTTTTGATCTTATACATTATATGTACGGCCGGAGACAAATAACAGAAAACCTGAAAGACGTTGTAAAATATAAGATAAAGAAGAAGAAAGAAGATTAAAAGGTGCAATGAGAATGAGACAGTGGAAAAGAAAAAGCTAGAAATTTCAAAAGTTTGAGAAAGAGTTGCTCGACAACCATGTCACGAAGTGCAGAATCGCTAGGATTGTATGCTAAATAACAGAGAAAAAAATTAATAGCTCTTTTTAATTATTAGTCATACAACACAGAACTATCAATTAAATCAGGGAATAAAACTCTGGGATAAAATCAAAGAATGATCGTGAAAGCGTTTAGTCGCAGAAGACCACGTAAAGATAAAGAGAGACACTGGCTAACTTCAGACTGAAAACAGGACATGAGTGCGTGAATTACTGCAATTTTTTTAAAAAATTTATTAACATTTCGTCCTCCTTCACTAATGTTAGAAAACAAGTAATATATATCTCAAGTCAATTAGTACTCTGCACTATATTGCAGAAAGTCCTTTATAAAAACTTTCATTCATATTTTTAAGTTTATCTGGCGCCACCTATTGGCAGATAAGCATGCAACTTAAATTCCAAAATAAGAGTGTAATTAATTAATTAAATTTAATTACTGAATAGCTAATATTAGAAAACTTATTAACATCGGGAAAAGTCATCCACTGTTAAAAAAATATATATTGAACTTCTGATTGGATGAATAAAAAACATTTTATGAACGATTGAAAATTTGAACAAGATATATAGAGAGTGTGAGCTAATAGAAGGAATTGAAAGAATCCAAGAACTGAGATTACTACACAAGAGAAAAACAAATGTAGAAAGTTGCGATCGATAAATAGGTTTTAGACAGCATATTTATCACAACAAAAGATGGGCATACTTGATATAGATTTTATACTTATCACAACAAATAGAGCTAATAGTTCAGTTTATTTTAATGGTATTTATTTATTAATTGATTGGTGTTTATGTTTATCCTGGGGTTTAAAGTGAGGTCGGTCAAAAATTGCTATCATGTTGTTAATCTCTAACTATGAGCGGTTACAGCCCTGAACCCGTCAAGGTAATAAGACATTCCATTGATTTTCGAGTACACAAGTCAGTATCGTTGCTTTAAATGGCATTCTTACGATCTTCGTCACGAGTTCATTTACTAGCATATAATCGTATTCATTGATAGACAGAAATAAACTGATTGCAGCTAATATTAGAGACCCAATTTTGATAAAATTACATAGAGCTTTCTGTTTTCAGAAAGAGCAATCACGAGCAAAGATGTTTAAACTCAGAAATTTTATAAATCTAAAAAGATAATTTTTATCGATATTTTTATAGTTTTTAACAACAGGAGAAACTTTAATTTTTTTTACCAAAAACATATTAAGAAATTTAACAAATTACAAATAATATTTCACTGATGCAGCAATGCACGTTCTTGTAATTTAATTTGTTAAGAAGTCATTATGATTGTAATGCAATTTACATTCATAATGACTTATAGTATAACCTGCAATAAAAATATAGATCAATTGATAATGTTGTTTTCGTATACTGGGTATACTTCGAAGCAAGGGCATTCGCCACTCATAATTGCATATATAGCAGATTAAGCGTTGTCTAGAGCAGGGGTCTCCAAACTTTCCAGCCTTAGGGTCACACTGTTTACTTCAGTAAGTACCAAGGGCCAAAACCGTTTTAATTTTTCTGCCATTATCTATAATTTTTATAATTTATGAGCGAGCATACGCTTGCTAACTACAAACTATAGTCAGTTAAAAATCACAATTACATAAATATCATTAGTATTTTTTTGCAAGTGGATACCCCTGGCGGTTTCATTCGTGTTAATTAGCTTTTCCGTTCCTAAGGATTTTCAGGATAAAAATATATGTTTGATTCAGGATATATACATTCCAAACATCGATATACATACATATGTAATATTCTTCTTTACCCCAACATAACTACCGAGGGTAACCGCGGATGTTCTCAGTTTATATTGTTAGTGGGATTCATTTCAATTATTTGTTAGTTGTTATGCTTAAGTTAAGTTTTCTACGTATTATGCTTGTCATTAAGTTTTACCTAGCAAGTCAATAAACCGAGTTATTATCATTCTGTGTTTTTTTTATCCAACTTATTATAGCAACAATAAGCTATTCGCCGGATTGATGACACTGGCGGGCCGTAGTTTGAGACCCTTGGTCTAGTGAGTACCACTAGAAAAGACTGTTAAGCTTTTATGCATATTCTCGCTTCCATAATCTTGAACAAACTCCCCAGTACTGGTATCTGAAGGCTGGTATCCTACTATAACCTTCCATATCGAGACTTAACAAATGTTACATTAACTTACAATTGTTACATTACCATCTTCAGGTTTATAGTGTGCGTGCTTGTATACCACGGTAGATTTTAGATGAAGTTCGTTTGTGGGGATCTGATAGTCTAAGAACAAATTAAAATTTAAAAATATAAATATGAATGATAACTTAAATGGTTCTATTAATTTTTTTTTATTTGTATACCTATTCTATAATGTTCTTACCCCACTTGGTCGTAGGACAGCAGCATCTAGATCAAGTCCAAGAACCCTTGTGGGCTTAAACCGTCAAGTCATGATAAAGGCTAAAAATATAGCTTTTTTGCCCTTAACCTTGCGGCACAAAGACATAGGGAACCCAAAGAGTAATATCTGACTTTACCTCACCCAGTTATAACCCCAGAGCATAGGGTACCCATTTCAGTCACCTTTTACGATATGTATAGGCCATTCTAATCAGGACCCACACGGCCATTTTATATTATCAATAAATTTATCAATTTTTTTTTTCCATTCTACGTGAAGCCGTTACCCCTAAAAGTCCTTCGAAGGCAATTTCCTAAAATCATTTTAAGGAAAAAAAAAAATTCTTAAAAATCAGTTTCCTTTATATCAGTTTGTTAAAATAATAATAACTGTTTAATTTGAATACCATTACTGTTAAATACATTATACATAATATTCACATTACGAATTGCACGATCTTGTTGTCGATGTAGACTCACTACCGTGGATTTTTTGCAGCATACGTAAGTGAAATAAGTCTCACTGATGTTTCACCTTTCCTCATCGCGAAAAAAGACAAAAAAAAAAAATATATCTTTTATTAAACTAAATTGATTCAGTAATTCAAGTACTTTTTTACGAACAAATTTATAAAATATTTTGTTGCAACATTTTATTATATAAACAAGTAATATAAAAAAACAAATTTTTTTAAGTCAATCCTACTTTTTTTTTCACTCTATTGCAGAAAGTCTTTTATAAATACTTTTCATTCATTTTTTAAAGTTTATCTGGCGGCCGTCTATTGGTAGATATATGCAACTTAAATCTAAAAAACTAAAAATTAATTAATTAAATTTAATTACTGAATTAATATTTTGAAAAAACTGTATTAATATTTAGTGTCATCCACCTACAAGTTAAAAAAAATGTATTTGAACTTGAGTGGATGAATAAAAAGTATTTTATGAACGATTGAAAATTTGAACAAGATATATATACGGAGAGTGTGAGCAATAGAAGGAATTGAATGAAAAATTCTAAAAATAAAAGTGCAATAACTTAAAATGGTTCTAGCTTACAATTAAACTAAATTATATTCTTGATTATATTGGGAGATATAAATTTTAAAGGAATTAACTAAAAATTTTCAGTATATCTTAAAAAATTGCTGAACTTGAAATAACATTTCAGTGTTTCTAATAAACTTTAAGTTCTATAGTAACATTTTTATTTCTTATCTCAGCTATGTTTCTTATATGTTGTTTTAACTGATGTTAGTGCTCCAGTTACGTCAATGTGACGTAGTTCAAGTTTAACAGGTATGCATGGTATGTGGGCTTAAAGAAAATTTACCGAGGAATTTGCTTTTATGGTACTCATATTTGATTAAGTATGTTTGATAATACGCAACATTGGTGACGCAAACAAGCTTTATAGAACAAGCTTTCACCACTTTTGAAATATTATTTTTCTTTTTTCACAATATATAAATATTTTAACGTATATATTTTGAAGAAAAAAAATCTTTTTACAACGTTGTAATAAAGCTAATGTAGCAATTTAACACACCCTCATGTGAATTCTTCTCTTAAATATTAAAAAATTATGCATTGGAAAATCTCCCAATTATCTACCTATATATGCAGATTTGGGGTCTGATGACCGAGTGACTAGTGCTCTGTCGCTGGTACAGCACATTTTGGCTTTTGAGTCCAGGTGGTGCCATGGATATTTGTAGTGGTTTGAATCCATTTTAAAACCGTTGGTTCTGGTCTAATATGACTGGAATACGACTACTACACCACACCACATCACTGTGCCTTGAACCCGAGTTGCCCTATACAGTTTGAGAAGGATGTGAGTTAGAAGTCTGACTGGGATCCTCGTGACTCTTTAATCATATGAGACCGGGATCTTCTTAAAGTCGATTCTGAACCACTACAAAACATCCACGACACCGGTACAACATCCGACTCGGAACCCTGGGGCACCGAACGTCAGAGCGCTCGACACTTGGCCACACCAGGCCCCTGACTGTAGGGACTAGCAACCTTGCCCCATAAAAAAAAAAAGAATAACAAACATCTCATGTTTCGAATCTGACAGAAGTCCACTCAAAATGTCGGCTGTCGCGCCATTGAAAAGATATTCAGATTTTTTTTTTAAATTACCAGTTTAAACAATTTTATTGTAATTAATTCTCTTCGTAACATGGAAGTAACAACTGCTTGCAATTCTGTGCATGATAAAAAAAAAGCTTAAGCGTTAAATTCCATAAAACAGTTTGAACTCGACTTTAAACTTAAATGCAATTTGTATTTGGAACATTTTTATTGTTAAAAACTCCTTTACACCCGTCTTTTTACAGCGTCCTCTCTTGTCCCATAAAAATTGGCCAATGTGCAACTTCATCTTTTCGTATAAATAATAAATCTAATAAAGAATCTTCGTATGTATTAATCACTAATGCGCCTAATCCTAATTCCTCTATTATGGGATTTTGTATATATAGTTCGGGTACATGCTGTATAAATCTGAAAATAAAAGAAAAGCACAAGCATTATCCTAAATATACCTAAATCTAACATAATAGCCCACTGCAACCTGAAAATCACGCAGCTGTATCATTACAAACAACAACAGAATGATTGTTGAAAACCAAACAAATAAGTTGCTATTGATGTACAAACCCTGAATCTTTATGTATTGTTTTTGGTTTTGTTTAGTAAACAGTGATAGAAGCACAAATAATGCCATTTGCACAATCTGCAGACAAACAATTTCTTTGATAATTGAGGTTGATCGTGTTGCCAGCAGTCGATATTGTTATTGGTTATGTCAGAGACAAATAATTAAGACGTATACGCGTTATCTGGTGAAAAAATTAAAAATACTTGGTAAAATGTCAATATATTAGCATGCGATCTGAAAGCTATCCGGGTCCCATAGAGTAAATATTTTTTTTTTTTTTATCAGAAAAGTACGTATACATAAATTGAAAAGAAAAACATTACATAAACAGAAAAGTTAAAATATATACAAACAACAACAGAAGGATTATTGAAAAGCAAATAAATAAGTTGTTATTGATATACAAGCCCAGCGTCATTATGTATGTTTTTTTGTTTTGTTTAGTAAGCAGAGACAGCAACACAAATGATGTCAATTTCACAAGATGGTTTCTATCTGCAGACAAGTTGCAAAACATTTACTTTGTCATTTCGGGTTGATAGTGCTACCAGGTGTCATCTATATTGTTATCAGTTATGTCACAAATATTATGTATTTAAGAAGAATATGTCATCTTGTGAAAAAAAGTAAAATTACTTTGTAAAATGTCGATACATTAGCATGTGGTCTGTAAGCTACCCGGGCCCATACAGTAAACATTTTTTTTAATCAGTAAAGCAAAAATATTATGTCTACTTAAACAGAAAAGAAAAACATTACATAAACAGAAATGTAAAAACATATACAAACAACAACAGCATGATTGTTGAAAAGCAAACAAATAAGTTGTTATTGATATACATATCCTGTCATTATGTATTGTTTTGTTTTGTATTGTTTAGTAAACAGAGACAGCAACACAAATAATGTCAATTGCACGAGATGGTTTCTATCTGCAGACAAATTGCAAAACATTTACTTCGATATTTCAGATTAATTGTACTGCCAGCTGTCATCAATATTGTTATTCGTTATGTCAGAGTCATTATATAATTAAGACGTATCTATGTCATCTTCTGAAAAAAATTAAATTACTTTGTATAATATTGATATATTAGTATGCCATCTGAAAGATACACGGGCCTATAGAGTAAACATTTTTTTTTTTTTCATCAAAAAGCAAAAAAACATTTTTTTTTATTTATTTTTGTCTTGAAAAGTTAAAAAAAAACACTTTTCCTTTATTTTGTAAGCTGTAAATACGCAGTTAGTGTGAACAGGATAGTTTTAATGAGTGTTTTTCTGTTTTCTGAAGTTGCTGTGAAGAAACGACTTGTGATATTAAATGAGACCTCCAACAGAGATGAACTCAAAACACATTCTAGAAATAATGATCTCAACTCTTATATTAATTGGAATTGCTATAACCCTGTTATTAAAGCACACATCACACAGCGTGATCCTTCATGTTTACAGCTCACTTTCCTCAAGTTAACTTGAACGAAATACGAAAAGTTATTTGCGAATAATCATTTTTATGTAATTAACCATGGGTTGGCGTAGAAAACTTAAGTGAAATCAAATGGCCTGTTTTAGAAGGAAATCATTAAAAAATGGCAAAATATATATAATTATAATGTGAAACACTATAATTATAATATTCCTAATGACACTTTGATGTTTTCTTAATTAATTAAGTATTTTCATAATAAAAATCGAATTTTTTATACTTTTAAAAAACAGTCAAGTAATGTAATATATTCAATTCAGAAAAGATGTGTGTGAATAATGACCATTTCGGTAATGATGCCTGAATTCAGTGGTGTAACAATGGGGTGGCAAGACGGACAAATTTCCACGGCCCCACCGAGAGCAGAGAAGCTATGAGTACAGGAAAGACCTGACATTTATTATTACAAATTAAAGTAAAATTTATTGGTTCTGTATTTGATAAACTTATGATCCTAAGCTATAAATTAAAAATATATGTATCAAGATTTTGAACGCATTGATCTGTATGAAAAATATATCGCTCCTGGCAGTGATAGTAATAGAAACAGTTACGCACGGGTAATCCCGATGCTAGGACTTCCCTATTTGAATTACTTAAAAAAGTGGGAATTCCCGCATGCCACTGGGACATTTTTAAATACACTTTTAGGGAATTCTCAGTTTTTGCTCCACTTTTATACAGCTCTGGCCGTTGGTACCGAAGGCTTCAGATTCAAATTCTGGCGGTGGCATGGATGTTTGTTAGTGGTTCGGAATCCGCATTAAACTGTAGGTCCCTGTCTATTTAGCCTAAAGCATACACGAGATGACCGTAGAGCTACAAACCAAAACCAAACCAAACCACTTTTATACATGAAATAAAAAATCTTCTTTCTTATCAATAATAAGTAATCATTTTATATCTTCAAGCTTTCCTGAAGTATTCCTGTGACTACGGCTGGTGCTGAGCGATCATTCTCGAAATTAAAATTAATAAAAACATATTTAAGAAATTCGATGAAACAAGACAAATTACACAATTTGACTATCAAATATCAAATATTTCATGACCAAAAAACGAACTTTGATGCTGTCATTGACACTTTTGCTAATCAGAACACTAAAAAAAAAAACAAAAAAAACTTTAATAAATAATTTTTACTAAAAAATTCGGTAATTTTAATACTATATCCTCCTTTAACCTAAATCATAGTATCGACCAAAATTAATACGTTAGGTAGTACTTTATTAAACAAGTAATATAAAAAATTAAGTCAATTCCTATTTTTTTCACTCTATTGTAGAAAGTCCTTTATAAATAATTTTCATTCATTTTTTTAAGTTTATCTGGCACTATCTATTGGTAGAGATATATGCAACTTAAATCTAAAAAAAAACTAAAATGAATTAATTAAATTTAATTACTGAATTAATATTTGAAAAAATTGTATTAACACCAAGTGTCATCCACTACAAGTTTTAAAAAAGATGTATTTGAACTTGAATGAATGAATAAAAAGTATTTTATGAACGATTGAAAATTTGAACTAGATATATATAGGAAGAGTGTGAGCTAATAGAAGGAATTGAAAAAAGAAAGTACAATGATGATATTTTGCACTGAAGGCCCCTCCCCCTCCTATTCGAAAAATTTACCATAAGGCTCAGATGGTATAGTTACGCCACTGCCTGGAATGTACAGATTTTTAAAAAGCTTTGTGACGCAGCGCTGCTGGTTCCCTCATGTGATTTAACATTTATAATTTGTTTCACTACGAAAGTAATCATCATGTTAAGAATCTAAAAGCAATTAAATATCATTACTGCAGGAGATGCTGCACAAAAAATACAAAGAGCGAAAAAGAATAAATTCGAATAAATAAATAAACTTTTTACTAATTCTGTCCTTAATCTGCTTTATATTCATAAAGTAAATACTGCAGATTTTAAATCTTTATAATGAAACCAGCTGTGCCCTTGAATACCAGATCCAACCAGTAAAAATCAGAGCTCTAGATCTACGGCAATCTTGGCACAAGTCAAGCGATTAACGATAGATTTTTTTTTTTATAGACGAGTGAAACGGTGCATAATTAATTATATTCAATGATGCAAATTGAATCTATTAAATTTGGTACCATTAAAATCCTATAAGAGTATCAAGGAACCTGTATCAAAAAATGCGAACTGAACAGTTTTTATAAATTATTTTTCACTGTGCTTAGAATATTCGTTACTCTTTACAGACAGAATATTTTTATGTTAGATTTACTAAAACGTCGATAATAGATAATGTAAAGCATGTTTTTAATAAACCCGTCATTTGTTAAGAAATAATTGAGAATATTACTTTACTTAGTGATTAGAGCAAAATTAAAGCATAATTGGTACACAGTGTGATCACTGAATGTGAATGTTTGCAAAAGCATTTATTTAAAGAACTATTATATTCCAATTGTAGATATAAATACAGCTTAAAACACTAAGTAGAAGGAATCAACTATGTACTTTTTGATGCTATGTGAATTGTTTTCCATTGCCATGTACTGTAACAACAATGGTTAAACTGTAGCAACAATAGTTAAACTGAATCAAGAATGGTTACTGTAACAACAATGGTTAAAATGTAGCAACAATAGTTAAACTGAATCAACAATGGTTACTGTAACGGCAATGGTTAAACTGTAGCAACAATAGTTAAACTGTATCAACAATGGTTACTGTAACAACAATGGCAAATGAAATGTTTTCCATTTATGATAATATACGGATAGATATGTAGCATTACAATTCCATGTTTTGTAACAACAATGGTTAAACTGTAACAACATTGGTTACTGTAACAACAATGGTTAAACTGTAGCAACAATGGTTACTTAAACAACAATGGTTACTAAACAACAATGGTTAATGAAATGTTTTCCATCTATGACAATGTTCAGATAGATATGTAGCAATACATTTCCATGTACTGTAACAACAATGGTTAAACTGTATCAACAATGGTTACTGTAATAGCAATGATTAATGAAATGTTTTCCATCTATGGCAATGTACAGTAGATATAGCAGTACATTGTCATGTACTGCTAACTAACAATGGTTATATTGTGACTGTAATTACTCACGACAACAATGGTTACTATAACAACAATGGTTACTGTAACAGCAATGGTTAATGAAATGTTTTCTATCTATGGCAATGTACAGATACAGATATGTAGCAGTACATTGAAATGTACTATAACAACAATGATTCTTAAACACTTTACCCTTTCATTTATCAAGGGGAAATGTACTGTCCTGCTATCCTCCATATCTCATCAATCGATTTTGTTATTTTATATATTGTATAGTAATAAATATTTGATTATGTTACTTCGAAATAAAAGTGTTCGGAATATTAGGGTGTAGAAAAAATATCATTATATATTACTTTAAATCAACTGATATGCTTATTAAAAATGAAATCATAACTACGATAATTTACTTATTGAATTAGTTTTGAATGGATACATATATCCATAGGTACACAGATTGCAGAAACGAAAAAAAATTTGGTAATTTTTAAGGAATGTTAATCCAATTACGCATTTTTTCAATAGCCTGATGGTAATCTTTTTTTTTTTTTTTCCGTCATGTTCACTACATGATGACCTTATTTTTTCCCCCTTCTGATGTGAAACAAATGTGGGCCAGTTTTCTTTAAAAATATCTTTTGGAAGACAATCCGCCTCTTTATTTAATTTCCATCTCACGAAAAACTAAAAAACATAGAATGGTATAAAGAAAGGCTAATTTTCATCACATAGTAATTTCCTGGTTTGAATTTCATTAGGCAATTTATTAATATCAAAAAATTCCTGCATCACCATCATCATCATGCTTACAAAGCATATTAACGAAAATCAAAATACTACCTGAATTTACAAATATATGATAGTGAAAAGTTTTATTTATTTTCATCCAATAATTTACTGCTATTTTTTAACTTTTATAATGAATCACGAGAAAATCCAAGATCTTTTTCAATGACATAAGCCTTAACAACTTTATTTATGGTAAAAAAAAATTTTTTTAATCCAAGATCTGTTTTAAAGACATATAAGCCAACTTTAAATCCAAGATTTTTTCAATGACATAAGCCTTAACAACTTTTTAAATCCCAGCCTGTCCCAGAAGATAGTTTGGCAGGCCTATTGATATCAAATTACTGATATAATTCACAATTTACTGTTTTCCCCCAAAAGAATGCCGGTATATAATTATAACAAATCGGCCTCTTTCAACGTCCAGACCAACATTATGGCATAACATTCAAATCCATCGCGATTCCAGTCCAATAAATTCATTTATTAATTTTCCTCAGCCATTTGTTGCACCTCCAACAAAAACACCGGAAACCAGCTGGCAAATAAATTATTTACAAAAGAACTTATCGCTCCATAAAAATTCCTTCCAAATTTATTTATTTTTTTATTTTTTCGTCTTTTCCTAAGTTTCCAACTTACAGGTCATTCTTTCGCAACGCGGAAATACTATGATATTTTCGGACGTTCATAATCCCGGCCCCTGGCTATGACGTCATTCTAGACGCGGGAAAACAAGACGGTGATTTATCGTTTAAGGGTGGGCACAGCGTCAACAGCCCGTGGAATATATTCTAACCGGGCGACCTTGACCAAAGTGATGTATGGAGTACAGGAAAACGACGTGCTATTTGTACACTGGAATAAAAAACAAATAAATGTTTGGTTTTCCTTACTCATCAGTTTTTGTTAGAGTACGCGCTTTTCCAGTAGGAAAGTTAAACATAGTGATTGTTTGGATTCGTTTAAGATCGACCTTCTTTTGTTTACAGTTTGAGTGGAAGTCATTATGGATGATTGATTTGGTGTAGGATTTGTTTTCATTTTCGCAGCTGTTGTTTTTTTTATTAGGGGGTGTTCTAAATATGAAATTTCATGAGCGGGAATTCCGTTTACTTAGCCTGCCAACCTTAATGAGATTTGGATAGACGAAGTCTGTCTTATAGACTTGGTACTTTGTATTGTCTTGCTTTCATTTTAGTAGCTACATCCCATTTGACAATGACTTTGAAAAATTTCCTTGATTAGAATAAAATAAGCAAGTGATATTTACAATATTATATTGTGTTTTTAAATAATATTTAAGCTTGTTTTGATTGATATTTATTGATAATGATATTTCATTATTTGTACCACAGATGATCATTGTTAAAGGATAAATGTCACATTGATACATGTATCATGAATATTCAGCAACCAATGCAAAACAGAAGCCGATAAGGTCCATGTCCAGTTAATTCTTATGATAAATAATACACAATTTATCGCATACTTTTCAAAATTAATTATTTATTTTTTAAGTCACATTTTTTAATTCTTACTTTTAGTTGTATTTATTGTTGATGATAATTTCAATTTTAAGGCTCATCAGTTTTTGATGGTACGCTATTTTCAAGTAGGAAAAAAGTTAAACATAGTGATTGTTTGGATGGCTTACAATTCAAACTTCTTTGTTTACAGTTTAAGTGGAAGTCATTATGGATGATTGATTTGGTGTATGATTTTGTTTTGATTTCGCAGCTGTCGTTTTTTTATTCATTTTTCTTTTTTCTTGGGGATGTTTTAAATATAAAATTTCACGCTGCTCCGTCAACCCTAATGAGATTTGATAGAAAAGTCTCTCTTTATAGATCCTTGTTTTGTATTGTCTTTGCGTTCATTTTAGTAGCTAAGTATCCCATTTTTCAATGAATTTTTGAAAAATTTCCCTATGAGTTGAATAAAAATAAACAAATTATCTTTTTACAATATAATTATTATATTTAAAAAATATTTAACTTTTGCTTCCAATTAATATTGTATTGCTAATGATATTTTTGAATGTATGGGCTACAGCTTGAGCATTGGACTCACTCATTATCCAGTATCCCAGGCCGTTGTGGGATCCTGTAAATGAGAAGGCGATTCTCTAGCCAAACAAAGGAACACAACAGTTTATGATTCTGTTACTTTTCTTAAATATCCCTGGATAATCTGCGTGAAGGCTGCGCAACTCATCTAAACCTGAGCTTTTATTAAATGCAAGTTGTTAATGTTTGGTTTTAACTTTTGTTCTTAAACATCCTGATCAGCCGAGTGTTTGCTGTTATCCTTTTTCAGATTCTGGCGGGCCATGTCTGTATGGCCGATCTTTTCGGAATGAAAATATTTGCAAGCCCAAATGCATGCTCTGCAGTCTTGGAAGGGCTTGATTCATCTCACCTCCTGTCTGCCCTGTGCACTTGTTTTCCTCCACTGTGTGGGGTCGTTACTGAGGCTGAGCCCATATGGGCTCAACATGTCACTATGTGATTTCCTTCAAATTTCTGTTGTTTTTTCATGTTCCTGTGTTCTTTTTATTTTATTGCTTATTGTAGCCTGCCCATTGGAAATAAATTTTTTTTATGAATTTAGCACTACTAATATAAGAGATCACCGATAAAATCGAGGTGACTGTTCCATGATACATGATCCTGAATATTCAGTAGCCAATGAAAATAGATAGGCCGACAAACAATCACTCATGAAAGATAAAACTCTCCATTTCCATACAAATTTGTTTTTCCCTAAGGATTCCTTGCACTAATTTAGAAGAAAATAATGCACGATTTATCATGTATCAATTATTTAAGAATAATTTGTATTGCTTCTAATATATAGATGATCACTGTTAAGGGCTGAATGGCCTTCACATGATACATGGCCGGGAATCTTCAGCAAACAATGAGAAATAGACAGGATGACACGTAATTACATCGAGTCAACCTTAGAATTAAATAATACATGATTTATAGAAGCTACTTTTAAAATTATTTTTTTATTTACGTAATAATACTTTGAATATATTTTATTATTATTTATTGTTGATATTATTTCAATAATATAAGTATTACTAAATTCAAATTCTCGATGATTACTGTTGAATGCTGAATGACCGTAATATGATACAGAATGTTGAATATTCAGCAGCCAATCAAAATGATAAGTCGATAAGCAATCAGTCAGTCAACCCTTAAGGATAAAATAACCCATTCTCATCATCAAAATTTGTTTTCTATGAAATCCTTAGACTAACTATCAAGTAAATAGTGTACGAATTATCTGCCTGTCTGAAAATTATTATTTTATTTTAGTAATATTTAAATGAATTTTACTAATATTTATTATTGACGCTATTTTTAAAAATAGAGCATTACTAAATTCAATATCCAAAGATTTCACTGTTAAAGGCTGAATTACTGTCACATGATACATGGTCCTGAATATTCAGCAAACATTGAGAAATAAAGGTTGACTACCAATCACGTCGAGTCAATCTTTAAGGAAAGAAAAATAGCCATGCCAATCAATTTTCTTTTCCTATGAATTTCTAAACTGTCACATCAAAAATAGCGTTCGTGTTATAGAGCATTTTTTTTTTTAAATTATTATTTTATTTAAGTAATATTTAAATTTATTTTTTATTAATATTTAATGTTTATGATATTTTCTATAATATAAGTATTACTAAATTCAAATCTTCAGATAATTACTGTTAAAGGTTGAGTGAAAATCACATGAAACACAGTTCATATGAAGAATCAAGAAGTTGCCTCGATCTTCAGCGAGGAGGAGTTGGCTCATTAATGACTTTTTGAGAAAAATCGATGATGCAAACAACACGGTGCAGTTGCTGTGCAATATCAACGAAGTCGGTTAATGAGATATTCATTTGCTCAGGCCTTGAAATAATATATATATACATATATAATGTATGTCAACATTAAAAATATTTTTTGTGCTGTCTTTAGGGTGAGATGGTTTGAAATTTTTAAATATATCTCGATGTGTTTTAGCAATAAATATATATATATATATATATATATATATGTACAGAACCTGCTTTGTACGTTGTCCTGCCAAAAACAAAAAATGCATTGTAGAAAATTAAATATAACGATTACATTCTTCATTTTCCACAGCTCCACTTGTGTGCCTAATTTTCATGGATATCATTTGAACGGTATTTAACATTAGCTGCTGCAGCGCCAATCTGGTGGTAAAAACAGTAAAATGGATAACGCGAACCAATTTTCCTATACACGAATAACATTACTACCGCCAATTTTCATAGTGATTGTTTGCACGGTATGGAAGTTGATATCCTGCAGCAGCATCTTTGTGGCGACTCACAACAAAGGGGATAGCATAAAAACATTCTCATAGTGTTTTGTCAAACATGCACAAAAATTTCATCAAAATCATTTCATGTCGTTCAGAGGAGTTCGGTGCGAATGCTGTAATACGTACAGAAGAATGATATTGATTGCAACGTCACCTATCTGGTCCAATTGTAAATCTAATCTAGGACCCTTAAACATACACAAAAATTTCATCAAAATCCGTCCAGCCGTTTAGGAGAAGGTCAGTTAAAAAGCACATGAACAGAAAAAATTATATATAGAAAGATAATCCCCATGAAATGTTACGCGACCGAAAAGTCATAGAAGGACATTTTCCTGTTGTCGTTATCTTGTGATCACAGATGGTCAGAGGAAGTTACCAACACTAAAGATGGTACTCAAAGAGTGTACTGCTCCCTTCTGATTTTATATTTTTAATAGCGGCTTTGCGATAGTCAAAGTGCAGGTGGCAAAAGCATTTGAGCCTGCTGGCTGCTTATTTATTGATGTTATGGATTTGCAGAAAAGAGATTGAATGTTTAACGGCGATTGAATGATGAGTCGTGTTTACCCAGATGTTTTGAAGTAGAAACTGTTTACTTTTGCCAGGAGAAACCAACCTCTGACCTCCAAATAGACTAACCCTGCTTTTGAACTGATTAGTTATCGTTATCACAATGGAAAGGCTTATACGCTCATAGATGGGTT
Organism: Caerostris extrusa; assembly: GCA_021605095.1. Lineage (NCBI taxonomy): Eukaryota > Metazoa > Arthropoda > Arachnida > Araneae > Araneidae > Caerostris > Caerostris extrusa. The sequence goes on from BPLR01010894.1 coordinate 50,170, forward strand.
TTTAAGATGAAAATTCAGTTAATAATGAAGAAAGGGCGGGAGATCTTGTTAATGATAAAATGTGATGGTGACATTGAAAAAGATTAACAGAAGAAAGAACGACAGTTAGACAGCAGAGAATAAAAAACTAGCGCCCGGTGTGAAGAGCTATCCCTGTGATGTATTGTTGAAAGAGGAGAAAAAAGTACGACAGGAAATGAAGCGCCCAACTCGGAGACTTTCATGATGCCAAAACCAAGAGAAACTGCATTTTCTAATGAATGGCGTGTTAGTGTAGGAATCTTCTTTCTTCAGTCTAGATATAAGTAGTTATTATTTAGTTTAACAATAACAACATCACAATAGACCTCCAAATAGGAAACAGGAGTCGAAGAAAGTAAACTAACGATTCCGCAAGCTTTCATTGTTGGTTTTGAATTATAAACTATTGAAATCATCATTTGGAAACGGAGTTCTATAGTAGATTGTATTATACAAGATACACATACTAGAAAAACCGGAGGATTTGGCTATATCTTACAAGAAAAGCTCATATGATTGACAACGTCCAGACCACATAAAATCCACTGTCGTGAGGTAAACTCAAAATGTGGTGTGCCTTGTAAAAGATTCATGTAAACTGAAACACAGACATCAGTCAATAATTTTGTATGTGAATGTGATGAGAGATAACTTGCTTGAAACGATCTTCGTGAATTGTTTGGTACATCTGGTACCATCTTAAGCGCAACTGTCGTCGTAGACAAAGACAACTGAGAAGAGACGAGGATTTGCATACCTGGAATTCGATGATTACGACTCTGTTGGATAAAATCTACAAGGTCACAATTTTAAAAGGTTGATGTCTTGAAACCCTTTTGAAGAAAAAAAAAATAGAGTTATTTAAAAAGTGAAGAAGAATGCTGTCTTCATTAAATCTGATGAGATAATGGTAATGCAGATGCATTTCAAAAATATGAACATGATCACCCAGAATTGACCAAGTTTTTTTTTTTTTTTTACCATAACGTTAGGGGTATTGTTTTGGGGATACAGGGTCTTTCGTTTTTGATAAATTTTTCATGTCCTTGACTTTTGATCACTATCGACTTTTTTCTTATTTATCATTTTTTAATTTTTTTCACGGCTTTTTATACATAATATAAATATGAAAATTGTATATTTAATGGAATAAATATTATAAATGAATGAAATAAATATTATGAAATTGAATATAAATATAGAAATTATATGCTGCAAATTAATACTATGCAATTAAATGTAAAATTATTCTAAAAGGTCAAAGTGAAAAAAAAAAGATACTAAATCATTAGCAAAAAGGAAAGACCAGTCATTGGCACAACAGCTCTTTGGTGGTCCATGCCGTCTTTTACTGGCAGATTCGAGATAGAAGATGTTTTCTTTTACTGGGTAGGGTTGTCGAACGTTTTTACAGTCATATCTGACCGGGACCTAAGGTTTAGCGAATTCCGAACCACTACAAACAAAACAAATATGGCACTACCAGGATTCGAATCTGAAATTTGTGCATCGAGTGTCAGCGCTGATTAAGAAATGAAAATCATTCGAATTCCAGTTTTTATTTTATTTTTTTTTATTATGCACTTTGTTCTTATATTATAAACTTTATTAAACGTATGTCCTAGCCGGATTTTACTATTTAATTAAAAATTAATTTATTTATTTATAAAATTAATTTAAATTTTTTTTATTATTATTTTATATTCTACATAGTATATTGATTCATTATATGAAATTCTTAACATGTTTCATGTACTCAGTTTTCTTTTTAGAAGAAAAAAAAAAGAAACACTTTTCTTGTTAGATTTTGTAGTATTATTTGTTTAATTTTATTATGTGTTCCGTTCATTAAGTTATTGTGGTATTGTATAATTAATTAGTTGTTTATTATATTACAGGGTTATATTTTCATTGTAAGATATCTGTCCGCCCCTGTATCTTGTTTGTCATGTGCATTTTCTAGTAATTTTTCTCATGAATATTTTTCTTTTCTGAGGTTAGTCAGTGATTATGCAACTTTGTCTCTCAGCTAACCGACTAAGTTGTGCTTTTCCTCTGGGGGTTGGTACGGTTCCAGTGTCTGGGAAAACATGAATTTTAAATTATGAATCTCTTAAGTTGGCAACTTAAAAGTGTTTAGAACAGCAAAAAAGAAAGTTTAGTTTGCGTTCGATTTCTGAGGAGAAAGGTAGAAGCACCCTGTTGCGAAGGCCTGCTGATAAAGCAGTTTGTTTTGGACAATGATTCACTTCATTGAAAATATTCATAGCTGGTGTTTGGCTAGTGTGGTTCACAGTGTAATGAAGCATGAATTAATATGTTTTTGAATTTTGACTTTTGCGTTAGTGCGATCCACCACATCTTTTCCAAACAAAATATAGCCAACGGGAAGAGCTTAAAGTTGATAGATATCCCAACTCCTCCTAAACTTAACTGACATCTACGCTGATGATTGCAATTCTTTGCAAAAGATAAAAACACTAAATTCTTAACTATCACCTATTTAACTATTTCTGGGCAGTTTTTCATTGTTTCAACTGTATTTATCCTATCATGTCGGAGAACGCCCAGGGAACTACGACTCCTCCCTTTATCGGCCGTGTATGTATCATTATACTCCGCTCATAAGGGGATTCTCATCGAGGCAAAACCAATACAAAAAGAATATCAAATAAGAGCTCATCAATAAAGTTTTTTTTTCATTATGCCATACATGTTTTTGTTGTTGTTGTCTCAAATTGAATTATTTCACTTTTCATTTCTCTCTTTTTTTTTTTCTTTTTTCTTTTTTTAAATACAAAAGAAAAATCTGTTTTCTTGTCATCAGAGTGAAGAATTAATTACACAGATTTATTATATATCACAAAATTAGCAAAAATTAGTTTTTGCAAATTTACTCCATACAAAAGATTTAAAACGCCCGACTCGCGCCTCAGTGGCAACACGCGGCATTTGTGAGCATTAGGGCTGAGGTTCAATCCGCCGGCGTCATTGCTATAGACACTGTTTCAAAAACGAACTCGATGGCAAATGCAAGGTAGTTTCCTCTAGAAGACCTCCCGGAAGGCACTGCCCTTCTTCTTCAGCGTCACGAAGCCAAGTCAGACTTCTTATGGGTGTTTCTCCCAATCCAGAAGTTGTCCTTACCTTTCCGTCCTTCCATGAAACAACACGGGTTCTAGGGCCCTACATGTTTCTGTCGACCAATGGGATTAGAAACAAACAAAAAAAAAACCAAGATTCAAAAACCTTAAAAATCATAATGAATCAAAATAGTGCAAGTTCATTTGCACACACACATACACACAAAAAAGGAATTCTTCTAAAAAAATAAAAGAAAGTGTCATTAATGTAAAATTATTAGCATGTGATGATCTTCCAAAAATCATCTTTCCATTTTTATTTAAGAATTATTGCATTGGCATTGCCTAAATTCATTTTCGTTATCCGGCAGTTATTTTTAGAAATGACTTTGAACGAAATTAAATAAAGCACATGTGTGCTTATTAATCCCGTGTGCTTAAAAGCGTGACAGATAGCTTTGGACAGGAAAGTCATGGGCTAGAGTGATCTAGTGAATAGCATATTGGATTATAAAACTCAAGAAGTTTGCTTTGAAATGGGACTGTGATACAGAGCCGAACGCCCCCGATTGACGTTATTTAATCTTGGGCTTAAGAACCATTCTTGTTGTTTTAGAGTAAATGTAAGGCCAAAAATTTTGGGATTTTGTGGTTTTTTTACCGACTCCACCGTAATTTTATCTAATGCGATCTTTACAGTTTGAGAACAAAAATATTCTAGCTCATTTCATGCTGAGACCACTGGGCCATTAAAGTTTTTAAGAGCAATGATCATCATAAAAGTTTTACCATTAATGGCTCAAATATTTGGACTTTTTTGGGAGACTACTGTGCTCAAAAAGTGAAAGAAAAATTTTTTTTTTTTTAATTCATTTATTCTTACAACTTATTTTTCTTACAAATTTATTTCGTCGCCTTCAAAGTAATCCCTCGGACACAATGCACTTATGCCAACTTTTACTAATCCTCAATTCATGTTAAAAGTCATCGGCAGAGATGGCCTTCAAAGCGCCAAATATGGTCGCCCAGGGCTCATCTTCTTCAACGTTCTCTGCCTTCTTTGAACTGTTTATACCCCCTTATAAGCATTTCTTTCCGATATAGGGATGATCTGAACGCATTCTGCCATATTCTATACGTTTCCACAAACAAAATTTAATGCAAGTTCATTGCTCAAATGAATTCAGACAATTCAAAATTTTCGGTATCAGCTTTAGCGTCTCCAATTTAACTCAAGCACTAATGAATATTTTGACGTTAAATTTCATACAGATGTCATGGACAGTGCTAGCAACCTAGGAAAGAAAAAAAAAATTAAAATTCCATATGGGAATTTTAAACTGAAAATTGGTCTTACATTTGCGCACAGTAGTAATAGACGTAATTTTTTCTCTGATATACATTGCTGTCATAATATTATTTTAATTTGCTTTCTTTTTATGTTTATTATTTTAAACATTTATAAATAAATGTTGTTTTATTTATCGAAATTATTAAATGTCAATTTAAAAGAAACAAACATATCTTAAGTATTAATTACAAGGACAGAATTAAATACTTAAAAAGTATTTTTGTATACAAGTTTTTTTATATACAAGTTATGCTTAAAAATATTTTCCATGCTAAATTAAGATAGCAAGTTTTATTTTATGGAAATACTTTTAAAAATCACAGAAATGTTATTCATTAGTTTACATTTTTATTTAAAAAATGAAATTAACAATTGATGAAAATGAATTAGCAATGAATTAAAATTTGTAATATTTCTAAAATAAATTAAAAATTATTAATGATTTTCTACTTGTTAAAAATCATTGATAATTTTAATTCCCTCTAAATTGATATAACTTTCTTACTTAACTTTAGCATTTAAGATTACCTAACAATTTTAAGCAAGTCTGGGAAAGTTACAGACTTGCTGGAAACCATTAAGCAGAACGAAGTCAAAACAAATCTTGCTTCCTGAAAATCGAATTAAAAGCGACAATGCCCTTCAAAACAAGTCAGTCCGGTGACTTCCTTCCAATTTACCAAACATCTAAAAATGGCACCAATATTTTTCAAACAAGCCTGTCTTGTTGGGCTTTGGTTTGTGCGAGATAAGCAACTACTTCGTTGCAGAGTTTGAAAATATGTGATTTTGGCACACTTTCAGTAAATATGTCCGGGTTTGGTTGCGTCTGACTTTTTGCAGCTGACAGAAAGAAAGAATAAGTTTCGAAGCAGGGGGTAAGTCGGCAGCTGCCACTGACAGAATAATCACTCTGAGCATCTTTCCAGCATGAAAATCGTTTTTGAAAGGAATGAAAACGAAATCAATCCTCTTTAAGAACATCCATCTTGAATGACGTTTTAAAATTGCATTTATTTCAAAAAAATTAAAGAAATTGCATTTATTTCAAGAAATTAATGAAATCGTACACCTAATCAAGATTAAATGTTATGTTTATTACTTTACATTCGGATATTTCAATAAAAAAAATTAATTTTCCAGTAATTGCTTTTTTTTATGTAAATAGTACTGTTTATATAATAGTAGTTTTTAGTATTGTACTATTTATTTATTTTTAACATCAGTGGGATTCATATTCAACAAGTATATGCCTCGAACCTCAAATGATGTGGGAAGGGAATATTTTGAATAATACATTAAAAAGCCTTTATTTCAAAATTAATCAATTAAAAGCACTGGGCTCCTGAGTGTCTGATAGCCGAGTGGCTGACGCTCGATACGATACGTCTCTGGTTCGAGTCCCGGTGGTGCCATGAATGTTTGTAGTGGGGTTCGGAATCCACTTTTAAACAGTAGGTTCTGGTTTAATATAATCGTAGAGCGTTGTGGGTAGTGTTACTGTGGGTTCCGTAGCATGTCGCTGCACGTACCCCAATACTAATGCCACGTAGATTAACTGTCTCTGTATTGCCAACTCCATTTGAACAACAACAACATATTAAAGCACTGTTATTTGTTTATTTTTATTACATCAGTGGGTCTCAGGTTTCACAAATAATGTCCAAGTCTGCCTGTCTCAAACAGCAAAAACCGACGGGTGATGAATGGGGGGCATTTGGGGGAGGATATCTTTTGAATAATACAGTCCAGTCACATTAATGTGACCACCTACTTTCTTGACATCAACGTGGAAATAACCAATCACAAAAGGCAGGTGGCAGCACATTGCAGTGGAGTATAGAAAGAATCTCCACCACTTAATACCACACTCCACTTAAAGCCAAAATATACAAGAGTGTATATTTTGCTTTTGACAGGTGGTCACATTAATGTCACTGGACTGTGTATCTTTAAATTGAATTTATTTCAAGAAAATTAAAGAAATAGTGGAACTAATCATGATTCAATCTTATGCTTATCACTTTTTTTTCGGATATTTCAATTTAAAAAAAAAAATAGTTTTCTAATAATTATGCTTCTTTTAAATACATTAACAGTACTGTCATTTATTTATTTTAATATCGATGGACCTCATGTTCCTTTAGTGTATAGCACTGCGAAGGAAGGATTTTCGGGGAGGAGCAACTGCATTTGAATGTCGTATGGGGGGAAAACTCAAAATGATGCGAGGCGCTTTATGTAGGTGGACACAATAGCCGTCGAGTCTCCTTGCTTCTGAAAATAGTAACTGAAATGATAGCCAATGGTGTTATTGTCACAATCTCCATCGAGTCACTCCCTTCTGAAAGGAGTAACAGATAAGGTCACCAATAGTATTATTGTCACAATCTTCATAGAGTCCCGTTGCTACTTAGTAATTGAAACGGTTACCAAATAGTAATATTGGCACAATCTCAAGTCTCCTCGCTTCTGAAAGCAGCCAGTGCATTGGTATTCGAGTCCTCTTTCACGCTAGATCACTTATATATGAACCTCTCTCCTTAGTATATTTTTTAGGTTAAATCATAAAAGTTATACAATCACTTTGATATAAAGTTGTACATTTAATCGATTTTCCACAAGTCCGAATTTATATCGATAACTTTTATGGCGATTTACGATGACGGTTATTCAAATGGTAGGGCTACCTTTAAATAAACTAATCGATCTAATTTTAAAAATAAATAAAAATAGAATATAGCACGTTAGATGTATCGCTATAGTTTCACCAATTACTAATACTAGTTTTTATAATTTATAAAAACAGAAATTCAGAAGCAGAAATTCTGTTTAAATAAAAACAGAAATTCTTATACATCAGAAATTCTTAACTAGAGGTTAAGGTATGATCAGAAATAATTACAATTAAACGTGCTTATTAATCATGATTGTTTCATTATTCCATAAGCGGTTTGACCATTTATTGTGAATCAAGGGTTCTTAACCTTTTCAGTTTCACAACCTTCTTTTGCTAAAAAGCACATAATTTCGAATATATATGATTAATACATATTATAACATGATATGTAATAAAGATCACATAATTATTTAAAGTATTTTTACTATTTTTATTGTATAAAATGGTGTTCCTCACGTTCACGTTCCTCATGGTTTCTTCACGATTCGTTGTATGGAGACATGATATCATCTAATAATAAACAAGTATTATAAACAAAAAAATGGTTTTAAATTTTATAAATTACATTTTCTAAATGAAAAAAAAAAACAAAAAAAAAAACATGCATGTTGGATATTCTACAGTATTTAATATTTTATCAACATCTAACATACTAAGATCTAAATTCCATGACATAAAGTTAAATTAAAAACAAGCAATATGAAAAAAAAAAAATTAAGTCAATCCTTACTTACTTTTCTCTTCCCCTATATTGCAGAAAGTCCTTTATAAATAATTTTCATTCATTTTTTAAATTTTGTCTGTTGCTATCTATTGGTAGAAATATGCAACTTAAATCTAAAAAAACTAAAATTAATGAATTAAATTTAATTACTGAATTAATATCTGAAAAAACTGTGTTAACATCTAGTGTCATCCACTACAAGTTTAAAAAAATTTCTTTGAACTTGAGGACAAATAAAAAGTATTTTATGAACGATTGAAAATTTGAACAAGATATATATAGGGAGAGTGTGAGCTAATAGCAGGAATTGAATAATGCAACCACAGTATAGTTAAAGTCAAAAATTCGCAACATCATCATTTTGTTGGAGGACGATTATTACTGATGATTTGACAAATAGTTGACCAGTTTCGTCACAAAATACGTCAATGGGTAATAAGATAGCAATCAATCTAATAGCTATCTGATGTTATTAATAATGTTATAATATACAAGAGCAAATGAGGATAAGCGATTTTTCACATTCAAAACATGATATAATAGAGAGCATACCGTATTTTTATCGTCCGATATTTTTCTCCCTAGCGCGCATGCTCATAGGAAATTGCGCATGCGCATCTGTAATAATGTTTCCTATGAGCATGTGCGATAGGGAGAAAAAAATATCGGACGATAAAAATATGGTATGCAAAAACACTCTAATATAAAGCTATCTTCGAATTTTATTGATTGTTATCGATATTATTGTAATTTAATTTCCACATCCATACAAAGATAATTTTTGCGGAGGTTCTTATTTTAATGAACTCTGATTGCTATATTTAATTTAATTGAACAAGTGAAAATATAGATCAGTAGTGGCAAACCCAAATGATCTTGCGGGCCATTTTGAAATGCACCATAACCCACGGGCCGCGTATAAAATTATATATTCCCATATTAGATTTAGATCCACTAAGATATTTTTTTTTTGGAGTGAAAAGTTAAAACACGAGTTATTATTTTGGTAAACATACGAGCTATTATTCTTACATGTAAACATAGATGATATAATAATAATGATATTAAACGCACATTGTAAAGAAATACGTAATTTAAAATGAAATATAAAAATATGTAAATATAAACGAATTTAAAAGAATGAAATCATTAAAAAATATTTATTTATTTATTATAGTTGTTTCTCCACTCTTTCATTTAGCTTTTGCAAATCGATCTCAATTTGGTATTTGAACATCGTAATGGGTGTTGCAAGTTAGAGTCCGTTATGTTTGAGCGTGTTTTGAGGTCAATTTCATTTTCGAAAAACGATTGGCAGGTCTAGGTTGAACCAAAAGGGCTAATAACTTGAGTCTGGTTTTCTCAGCTATCAACAATCAACTTTGCTTATCTAGGGATGGTCACTGCGTCACTGAGGTCACTTAAAAGTGAAACATAGTACCTGTTATATTAGATCCGCGCGATCATGAGTTCGCAGAATATAATTTAATTATTCTGCGAACTCATAACTGTAAAACTCATAAATAAAACAGGCAAAATCTGTCATATATTCACAAGAAAATTATTTTAAAACAAAGTTAATTTTTTTTCTCATAATTTCGACAGTTAATTTTTGAATATATGGATGCACACATAATGTATTTTTAATACATTGGTTTGCACTATTTGGCCATTATAAAATAAATATATTTTATAAAAGTGTGATAAATCTTAAGGGCCGGAAAAATATTCAAGGTGGGCCGCGGGTTGGCCACCCCCTGATATAGACAATGATTTTTTTTCTTGGCGTTATGTGGAATTCCGCTTACGAATCCTTAATGTAATTGCATTTAAAAAAAACAGTTACAGCAAATATAGAACAGAGTGGTTATAAACTAAAAAGTTTGGAGGAATCTGCTGCCAAAACTAATAAATGAAATGGTGGAAAAAAATTGGTACCAAAAGTCGCCGACAGGAGAGATTTTGGCACTGTAGATACCGAAAGTCAATAATTATATTGAACACGCTAATGGATTACAAAAATGACATTAATGTTGAGTAACAAAAATATCTACACAGAAACGACTGGCCACAGGTTTGTTAAATGTTTTAACTCCAGTATTCATTGAAAACCCACTTTAAGCTGTAGGTTCCGGTCTGATATGACTGTCCTTTTCGTTTTAGGTTTGGTTTATGCACACTTTAGGCTAATCAGACAGGGACCTACAGTTTAAAGTGGATTCCGAAACCACTACAAATACCCATGGCACCGCCGGGACTTAACCCGAAACCTGTGGTACCAAGCGCCAAAGCGCTAGCACTCGGTTTTCTTATTAGAGCGTCATGGAGCCAAGTCAGACTTCTACCTACGGAGCTCCATCGCAAAAGAAGCTGCCCCCTTTACCTTCTTCCGTGAATTAACTACTCATGAGATATCCATCCCGCACTGCATGACTATGAGGATTAATCACAACACAACATATTACTTTTTATTAATCAACATTTGAGTCCAGTAGATGGCATCAATATTGTCAATGTGCTGACTTTTCCTTTCTAACAACAACATATTCGGTGTACGACGTTCTCTGCTGTTGCCAATAAACTATCATTTTGGATGTTTGTAAACATAGCGCGGTAATAAAACATAGTGCTTCCTCCTATTTTAAAGGAACAGAAAGTTGTGGCTAACATACTCTTCGTGCTTTTCGTATCAGATTTGGCACTGTGTCGCCAATTGGCTTCTTTTTCTCTGGCATATTTATTTAGAAAACTTAATCTTTACTAAGCGATTCTGAAAATTCCGAGAAATGATGAAAAATTAACAATTTTTAAAAAATTAAATTTAATTAATTAATTAAAATTCTAAATATTTAAAAAAATAAATTTACATTTATTTACAACTAAACAAGTACTAAAAAAAAAAATTTTGAAGTCATTTTCTACTTTTTTTCACTATATTGCAGAAAGTCCTTTATGAATAATTTTCATTCATTTTTTTAAGTTTATCTGGCGCCATCTATTATTAGATACATGCAACTTAAATCTGAAAAAAAAAAGTAAAATTAATTCATTAAATTTAATTACTGAATTAATATTGGAAGAAACTATATTAACATCAAGTGTCATCCAATACAAGTTAAAAAAAAAAAAAAAAGTATTTGAACTTGAGTGGATGAATAAAAAATATTTTATGAACGATTGAAAATTTGAACAAGATATATATAGGGAGAGTGTGAACTAATTGAAGGAATTCAAAAAATAAATAAATAAATAAAGCCTTTCTTTTGAAAATCGTTGTATAATAACAAACCTTTTTCTCCCTTTGAGTCAAAAGCATAGAATAGTAGCCAGCAGCAATTATTGTCAGCAAAAATCGCCAAGCTATCATTGTATATGCATTGTATAGAAAATCTTAAAATACATGTCCAAAACTAACTCTAAATGGGTGCAGTATATTCTACAGTGTAATGTAAAGCTTATTTTTCCTCTGTAATACGAGTAAACAAAGCGACTGATCCAGTAAAAATTAATGGCAGATTGACCATGAAAGTGATCAGCCATCGTATCACTAATGTTACTTAAGGTATATCATCATGTAAGGATCATGTCTGTCCCAAATTAGCAACACTGTGACATGCCCTAGTTTACTATCACTCTATGTAACAATCTGTTTTATAATCTCTTTCAAGATACCCAGGTTCGTAGGGCCACCAATATTTTTCTCTCTAATGTAGCTGGCAAACTTGGCGGCTTGGTCTTGGATGCCTTAAGGCAAGCGCTGCTCAGACGTGACACACTTTGCATTACCCAGGGGCGCGTGTAACTTGAAGATAAGCCACGGACGCGGAGTAACAATGCCCCCGCAACACTCTTGTTAGACCGGGGCCTACGGTTTAAAGTGGATTCCGAACCACGACAAACATCCATGGCACCACCGGGACTCGAACCCGAAACCTGTGCTACCGAGTGCCAAAGCGCTAGCCGGCACGGCCATTCAGGCCCGGACCACCAATATACACAATGGAATTAAGGTATCTCACATCCAAAAGTCAACATAGAGTGATTGAAGTCCGAGGAATGATATGGCCATTTCATCTCAAAATATTGGCTGATTATTTCAAGTAGGGCGCATAATATGTAGAAATCAACAATCTAACAACTGCTAACAGAACCTTAGCTGACCGCTATAAACGTTAACGTGTATGTTGCTGTCACGTACTCACTAGGAAATTTGCATGAATGCTATCTAGATTGTTCCAATTTCTAGTATGTACGTGAGGGCAGCATTAAAACATCTGCTATTGGTCACTTTCGGCACAATTTTTTTATTCGGAATTCATCTCGCCTTGCCTTATATAAAGTCTGTAGACTGTATAGTATGAAATTTGGTTTCATTCCTTTCATTAATTTTAACTACTACTACACCGCATCACATCACATCACTGTGCCAAGAGCTGAGTTGCCCCTATACAGTTTCAGAATGATGTAGTGAGAAGTTTGACTGGGCTCTAAGACGCTCTACAGTCATATAAGACCAGGACCTGCGGCTTAAAGTGAATTCTGAAATACGACTACAAACGTCCATGTCATCGCCGGGACTCGAACCCGAAACCTGGGGAATCGAGCACCAGAGCGCTAGACATAGTCTATTTAGGTCCCTGTTAATTTTAACTGCAAATGCCTCAAAACAGGGAAAATTATTTTTGGCCACCTTTTGTCTTTAGCTATTTTTATATATTTGTGAATCTACTTTAAACTGTAGCTCCAGTTCTAATACGACTGTAGAGCGTTGGGCATAGGACTGACAACCCTACCCCGTAAGAACATCTGTAACATCTGTTTCGAAATCTGGTAGTAGGCTGATTACCTTGGCCCACCATTGGGCTGTTGCGCCATTGATGATGATGATGAACATTTATTGGAATTAATTATTATTAATGATTTTTTTCGTCCTCGAGTTCCACTTATGAATTCCACGTCGGTAGGACATTACCTTTGAAGAAAACTATTTAAAAGAGCTACCTCGAATTTACTTGTCGTATGGGAGAAAATCAGGAAACTTCCACCAGGCAATCTGATTATCTATTCGTGATTCTAAGCACGCTGTTATAAACGTCATCGAGTCACCTCATTTCTGAAAGCAGTGACTCAATGGAAGCTGCTAGTGGATTCTAACCCGAACTCTCTTGCCCCCTTCTTGAGCGTATGTTATCCATTGGGCCACGAATCGAACAACAAACAAAAAAAATCAGCCACTACTGGGTCATTTGGCTATTAATCACTATTATGTCACCATTGTACCAAGACCAAAAATTTTAGATAAAACTGATAAATCAACAAGATAAATATACGGAAAAACTACGAAAATTCTCTTTATTATATTCTTTTTCGAACTAGAAAAAAAAAAACATTTTTTATGAATGTGCTTGCTGATGTAAATGATATTTTCTTTATTTGATTGAAATATTTATCGGGATTTTTTTTTTTTTTTTTTTGCTAATTCATCATTTCATTTGCTTATGTAACAGCTAATTTGCTTAATATAATAACTCAAATTACTTCTTTTTTTTCTTACTTAATTGAATAATATGTTGCATAAGTGGACAAACATACTGATGCAATGGGCAACCATCTGTTACAATTGTATTTCCAAGCATAAATTTTCTGTATCATAACTTTTTTTTTTTTTGCACTTACAGAAATTTGTTTTCAGTAATAGATTTATATTACTGTACATAAACATTATTATTATTTAAGCGCCATCTAGTGGTAGATGACTGAATTGAAAATAAGTTATAAGGACGTAATATAATAAAAACCAAAAATGCACCCTGCTTTTAATTCATTTATTAACCCAATTTTCCCTAAAGTGGAATTTGCGCACCTGGCAGCCAGGTTTGAGTCAGTTACGGCGTTCGTTGCAGTCACTGCTTTAAGAAAGGAGTAGACTCGATGGAAATTTCGACAACGGGAATAAACGCATCTTGAATTGATAGTCATGCTTCCTCATATTCGGCCAGCAAATACATGATATTTACACCTAAAAGACCTCCTGGAAGCAATGAAGGGCCTTTATCTCCTGTCGGTTTGCATACATAAGTTAAACACGAGATCCATTGATTTTCAATTTAAAAATAAGATTTATTTCCTAATGTGCTGCCTATTTATTTATCTCAACAAGAATTTTAAATGGGCCTGAATGGCTAAGTGTCTCGCGCTCTGCCGATCGGTACCACAAGTTTCGCGCTCGAGTCCAGGAGGTGCCATGAATGCTTGTAGTGGTTGGAGTCCACTTTAAGCCTAGGTCCCGGTCTCATATGACTGTAAGATCGTCACATAGCCAAGTCAGACATCTACCTGAGGGTGCTCCACTACAACAAAGTTGTCCCCTTTCCCTCCATCCATGAGTAGATCCCTCATGGGATGTCCGTCCCGCACTGCAGGACACTGACACAACACAGAATTTAAAAAATTGAATGCAAACATTTATTTTATTGTGAGAGTATTTTCAAGAATTGAAAATGTTTTCGTTTGGAAATTGTTTTGCTTCTTCAATTGTTATGTTTAAAACATTTCAAACCAATAAAATCATGATAAATGTCTTTACATTGTTAAAAACAGAACGTTTCAACAAGAACGATGATGTTAAACGAGTTTTCTGGTTTAAAAACGTTTTGTACTTTATTTGTGATTGTGGTTTAAAAAAAAAAAACATTATAAGAGATAATGTTTTTTACCACAATGTTTATTCGATTATGTATCACAATGGTACTAAGAACAGCATGGCACATGATCATCCATGCGTGCTACAAACCGTTTCAACTGAATCGTGCAACAATTTAATCATCAAGTCAAAACAAGAGCTTCCCGGCATTGAAGGGGACAAAACAAACAATTACTCTTGTTTCTTTTTTATCTCGTAACAATAACAATGTCCACGGAATAACGACCTTTTAATAATCTAAATACGCAATCTTGTATCTGGCAGCGGTGACACGCAATAACACCTGGACTGTGTATACATAATCCACGCCGCGTTTTACGCGCAGTTTGGAGAAAATTTATGCACTCGTCTGACTTTTTAGGTTCAAGGTCAAAACTTTTAACCTTCACGAGACGCTTTATCTTTTTTTCCTGTTTATTTTTTTTTTTTTTCCTTCTTTTTCCGCTGTTAAAAACGTCCCATGTTACTTTGCTTCAATATAAATGATGCGTGGATTTGCATCATCAGGAAAAAAAAAAAAAAAAAAAATTGAGGATGTTTTTAAGATTTTAGTTGAATTTTAAGTTTCGTGAATTTGAAATTCAAATAAATGTTTTATTAATAGCTATTTTTTGATTGGCCGATAATTGCTCCAATCAAGATAACACGTCATGTTTTTTCATGTGATTTATTAACTGCGTGGTGTGTTTTCAAAAATTATTGATGCAATCTAATTTTAATCAATGGCATGAATTTTATCAATGTATTATAAAATATTGGTATAATAATTAATAAGAATTTTTAGTATAATTAATATTTTTTAAAAAAAAAAACTAGAGCTTTACTGGAATTGTAACTTTTCAATTCCCTCTATTAGCTCACACCTCCCTATATATAGGTTCACTCCAAGTTCAAAAACATTTTTTTTAACTTGTAGTGGATGACACTGGATATTAATACAGTTTTTTCAAATAATAATTCAGTAAATAAATTTAATGAATTAATTTTAGTTTTTTTTAGATTTAAGTTGCATGTATCTACCAACAGATGGCGCTAGATAAACTTAAAAAAAATGAATGAAAATTATTTATAAAGGAATGACTATAATAGGAAATATGCCAATTATTTATAAAGGAATGACTATAATAGGAAATATGACTTAAATTTTTTTTTTTTTTTTTTTTCAGTATCACTTGTTTTTAGTATGAAAAGTAAAACTAAACATACATAATGATTTTAAGATTACCAATTTTTTTTTTTTCAGGTAAAAAAAATGAGGATGTTTTTTAGATTTAAGTGGAATTTTAAATTTTCATGAATATCAAATTGAAACAAATGTTTTAATAACGAGATGACGGGAGTGTAAGAGAGGGGTATATAAGGTATGGTGGCAAAGAAGTAAAATTGTTCACAAGCGCTTTAAAGCCTTTCAGTGCAATAACCGCATAGTTATGGCACAAAGGAAGCATTTGGGTGATTTTTTGCATGGTAGAATTATTGGACGACTGGAATGTGGACGTACCCAGCTGGGAGTATCCGAGGAACTTGAATTGCCCAGAATGTCATCTCCAGGCTTTGGCAACGATTCCAAGATGATGGTAATGTGAGTAGATGTTACAGCACAGGTCGCCCCCGAGTTACAACAGTTATGAGGACCGGTATTTAGCAGTTACTGCCAAAAGAAACAGACGGAGCACAGCATCAGACCTGTCTCGTCAGCTCTCTTCAGCTACCGGTACGACAGTTTCAAGGCAGACCGTGTACAGACGCTTAGGCACATTGGTCTATATGCTCGTAGGCCTGTCAGATGTGTTCCACTTACCGCAACTCACTGTCGCCTGCGATTAACCTGGAGTAAAAGAGCATGCATTGTGGACACCGCAACAGTGGTCTGGTGTGATGTTTTCCGACGAGTCCATGTTTAGTTTGCAGTCTAATTCTCGGCGGACTTTCATATGGAGAGCGCCAGGTACCCGTTACCACCAAGAAAACACCATTGAACGACATCGTTACGGTGGTGCAGGATGGCTCGTTTGGGGAGGAATTATTCTTGGTTCCAGAACTGACCTGCATGTTCAGAGTGTAACGATGACAGGCCAGGTATATCGGGATGTCATTCTGGAACAACATGTACGTTTGTTTCGGGGCGCCATGGGTGCTGAATTTCTGCTTATGGATGACAACGCCCGTCCTCACCGTGCAAATAGCGTAGACGAATGCCTTCAATTGAGGATTTCACCCGTATGGATTGGCCAGCATACTCAGCGGACTTGAATCCAATAGAGCTTGTGTGGAATATGCTTGGCCGACGAATTGCAGCCCGTCAACCCCCCTCCCACCTGTCAACCGGAACTTCGAGGGCATTGCTTGATGAGTGGTGTAATATTCCCCAAGATCAGATTGATAATTTGATACTCAGCATGCCTAGGCGTTGTAAGGCCTGTATTGCATCGTCCGGGAGACATACTCCCTATTAACCATCATACTAACCTTGTTATACTGTTTTTCGTAAATAGGTTCTTTTTGAAATTTGCTCCATGGAGTAAAAATCGCAATTTTTATTAATTATGTCAAACATATAGCATCTTTTTTGCTCTTTACCTTTTTTTTTAATAAATAGACTTTACAAATAAGTCAAATTTGTTTTGCTTCTGTCTCTTCCTTTGCCTGAACTTCATTATCCTTAATTTATGGACATGAGTGTATTTTAATATTTTATTTATTAAGAAAAAAATAAAATCATTCAATAAATGTTATTAAGGAATTTTTAATTTTCTAGGACAGCTCTTTAACTTCTATATATCTAATAAAATATTTATAAAATTTTATTAAAGATATTAATTTATTTTAATATTTTGTTTATTAAGTAAAATAAAATGCATTCAATAAATATTATTAAGAATTTTTTAGTTTTCAAGGACAACTCTTAAATTTCTAGAAACGTGGTATTTTTTTTCTACGTTTCGCTTTGTTTCAGTTATTTTTCGGCAGTTAAAACGTCACATATCTTCGAAGAAATTATGTTGTGTTGTTTTAAATCTCCAAGCTTTTTAAAGCTACAAAACCCTTAAAAATATTACAATAACAACCAAGATTTATGAGGGGGAAAAAGAACTCTAGATAGCCAATGAAAACATTGTATTTTTATTGCCTACACTGTAAAACATGAAAAATAGTATTCAACACCAGGATTATTTAGCGAATGTTTTTTAATCTTGCATATTATATATACATAACTTTATATGTAATAATAATAATAATATAACTTTGAATTTTAATGAAGACATATAAATCTTGAGTGTCTTTGGAAATAAATAATTTTTTTGCTTTATTAATATTTCTGTTAATTCAGACAATACGACACGTGTTTTTTCAAAATCATTAATTTATTTTTACAAGTAGGATTTGGCAAAAATGGTATTCACAAAAAATTATTGATAACCGAATTTTAATTTATTATATTATTCTCAGAACTGTTAAATATCATCAAATATTTATTTTTGTGAATGTTGTGAAGCTATTTCAAATTTACATCTTTCATAATGTAATCTTTACCAACTAAAAATATTCCCACTAACATATCAATCATATAATTATTTTCAAGGACCGATACATTAATCTTTGAGAAAACTTTTTTAATTTCTTTGTTTTCAGGACAGTTAAAACACACACTTCATCGCTAACCGTTGTGTTTTATTTTCTTTATTATTCAATTCCTTCTATTAGGTCACACTCTCCCTATATATATCTTGTTCAAATTTTCAATCGTTAATAAAATGATTTTTATTCCACCACTCAAGTTCAAATACATTTTTTTAACTTGTAGTGGAGGACATTTGATGTTAATACAGTTTTTCTCAAATATTAATTCAGTAATTAAATTTAATTAATTAATTTTAGTTTTTTTTTTTAGAGTTAAGTTGCATATATCTACCAATAGATGGCGCCAGATAAACTTAAAAAATGAATAAAAATTATTTATAAAGAACTTCCTGCAATAGAGTAAAAAAAAAAAGTAGGCCTTGACTTAAAAAAACAATTTTTTTTTTATATTACTTGTTTTAAATTAGGCAGAAAACACAGTAATACTTTAATATATGCCGGATTTACTGAAATGTTCTGGAAAACTTGGTATAACATTGGAGATAGAACTCAGATAAATCGAAAATTTCAAAATCAATCAGAGATTAGAAAAAGGAGAGAAATTTAATAAATAAAACAAAATCTGGACATGTCATCAACATCAACGGCATAACTGGTACAACTGTAAACGCTACAGTCGTAATGGTAGAAGATTTATCCAGAACTTTTTGAATATGTAATATTATGAATAATTAATATATAAACAAGTAATATAAAAAAAAAAAAAATTTAATGTCAATTCCTACTTTTTTTCTCACTCTATTGCAGAAAGTACTTTATAAATAATTTTCATTCGTTTTCTTAAGTTTATCTGGCGCCATCTATTGGTAGATATATGCAACTTAAATCTAAAAAACTAAAATGAATTAATTTAATTTAATTACTGAATTAATATTTGAAAAACTGTTTTAACATCCAGTGTCATCCACTACAAGTTCAAAAAAATGTATTTGAACTTGAGTGGATGAATAAAAGTATTTTATGAACGATTGAAAATTTGAACAGGATATATATATAGGGAGAGTGTGAGCTAATAGAAGGAATTGAAAATGTGTTAATGGTTACCATTTAATTCTTAATTACCCCAGTACAAGCTAACTACACATTTTAGAATGTGTATCATGCCTAGCATAGATCTTTTATTTAAACGCCTTGTTATGGTTCCGTTTATACAGTTGAAACAATTATACAGTTCATTTTCAAACAACCAATAGTCATGCATGTCTAATCTTCAGCCTCCAGCAATGTGGGACGGACAACCCATGAGTAATCTGCTCATGGTTGAAGGGAAAGGGACAGTTCTTGTTGTGAAGGAACACTCGTAGGTAGAAGTCTGACTTGACGCTCCATGACGCTCTTACTGTCATATGAGACCGGGATCTTTGGCTTAAAGTGGCTTCCGAACCACTACAAACACATATGGCACCTCCGGGATTCTAATTCAAAACTTGTGGCACGAACGCCATATAAAAATCTGACTTGACTCCGTATCACTGAAGAAAGAGGAAGTGCCTTCCGGGATGATTTTAGGGGAACTACCCTGAATTTGCTTATCGCATGGGAGAAAATCCGGAAACGTCCCCCCCACGAGGCAAGATGCTGAACGTCACAAACACCATCGAGTCTCCTCGTTTTTTGAAGCAGTGTCTACAACATGCCACTAGCGGATTGAATTTCTGCCCTAATGTTCGCCAGCGGCGCACGTTGCCATTGAGCCACGAGTCAGGCACCGATAGTCACTCGACTGCCAATTGAATGGAAAATTGGCACATGGTCGAATCGGATGTATTCAAAAAGAGTGGTATAATAGGGACGAAACGTAACTTCGGATAAGTTTTAATTACAATAAAAATGATTAATATTTTAATAAATAAATTTTTAAATTACATAACGTCAAAATAAAAATTTGATTAAAAAATTTCCACTACGTGTATTATTATTTTTTTTTCTGGAATAACTACTTTACGCTACATATATCTGCATAAATTAGTTTTGCCAGAAAAAAATGTAGCCACAAATTGTATGAAAAACTAGCAAACTGTGAAATGGAACGCATTCAAAGAGAGCGACATAATATGAGAGAAAGGAGATAAGTAATTGGTCACTCCTAATAAGTAATCGATTAGTCCATTTCCGGTTTCAAAATTGATGTTTACATTTTCACACAATCGGTTGTTCAACTATATTTGCATAAATAGGGTGAGTATTATATAATGCAATGCAAAAATCAGAAAAATTAAATGAGCGATGATTAGTCGAACATAATAACTTAATTGGAAAATAATAAGTCAGGTTACTACTAATAATACCTTTAGCATGTTTTACAAACTTCCTATTCTGCCAATGGTGAAACAATAAAGAAAAATAAATTATTATAATTTACATTTAAATATCGGTTGACTATTTGTGTCATACATTACCGGAAAAAAAAGCTCTACCAATATAAAATAAGAAATAATTTTTACTTTTTCACACTTTAACTTTTTTAAGAATGATAATTATAGAACAACAACATTATTAGAGTAATTATAATAATAATAAGTTATAAACATAAATTAGTGCAATATCGATGAACCTTTATGGGATACATTAGCGCAACACGAGGCCTGTCAATTAAAAACTCAACGAATAATATAATTTTTAATAGTTTAGTGCTAGAAAAATATGTTATAGATTAAAAATATTTTTAGAGTAATGATAAATCAGAAAAACAAGTTAGTTATTTGATAAAAATTCAAATATCGTGGGGCTATTTGTGGCATAATCAGAAAACGATGTCCACCGATATACATATTTATAAATAACTAGCAGAACACGGCATACGTCTTGGTACTGCCAAAAAAAAAATGCTTTGTAGAAAATTAAATATCGCGAATATATTCTCCATGTTCCAATATATGTGCATACTAATTTTAATGGATATCGTTTGAACGGCATATAAGATGAAATACTGCAGCACCACCTGGTAGCAAGTGGCAAGTAACAATCAAGAGGATAGCGCGTACATATTATTACCAATTTTCATAGCGATTGGTTGAACGGTATAGAAGTTGATAGACTGCAGCACCATCTGGTGGAGACTTACAACAAAGGGGATAGCATAAAAACATTCTCAATGCTTGGTCAAATTCACATTTCATCAAAATCGATCAAGCCGTTTAGGAGGAGTTCAGTGACAAACACATGTACAGAAGAATTATATATATGAAAATAACAATAAAAATAATAAAAAAATTTACACTTTACTGTAATAAAAATAAGTTATAAATGAATAATAATATTGGAATAATAATAAATAAGAACAATAACTCATTAGATTTATATTAAAATATCGATGAACCATTCTTGATATATAGTACGTTATCAGAAGTTTACGAAAACTATTGTGTCGAAAAAGTAAGACCAATTTTCCATTTAAATTTCCCGGGCATATGGTATTTCAATTTTTTTTTTTTTTAGGTTGTTGGCGCTGTGTGACATCTGTGTGAAATTTCACGTCAAAATATTCACTAGTGCTTGAGTTACGCTTGGTTTGTGAGATGCTAAAACGGATTTCGGCGAATTTTGAAATGACTCTACAATCGACTCAAAATGTTTCCCCGGAGTGGTCTTTTGAGCTTAAGGAATAGCCAAAAGTAGCACGATACTAAATCAGGTGAATACGCTGGTTGTGGAACGATATGGATTTCATTTTTGACGAAAAATTACGACGAATCAATGCAGTGTGCGTTGGCGCATTCAATGTTTTCGGTACCCATCGAGATTTGACGCGTTTGAGGCCCAAAATGGAATTGACCGACCCTTTTAAAATTCCAACATCCTCAGCAAGGTCTCTAATTGTAACCACCAAATCTTTGCAACCACCAAATCTTTAATTTTTGGACGTGAGCTTCGTCGGTTGAGGTTGATGGTCAACCAGAGGGCTCTTCGTCTTCAACGCGTTCTCTGCCTTCTTTGAACTGTTTACACCTCTTCTAAACTTTTCTTTTCGATATAAGAATGCTCACCGAATGCCTTCTGCAACATTCTATATGTTTCCCAAACAAAATGTAACGCAAGTTCTTTGCTCAATTAATTCAGACATTTCAAAGATTGCCGGATTCAGTTTTAGCATCTCACAAAACCACAACACTAATGAATATGTTGACGTCAAAATTTCACACAGCTGTCAAGGACAGTGCCAACAACTTAAAAAGAAAAAGAAAAATTGAAATACCAAAAGGCCGGGAATTTTAAATTGAAAATTGGTGTTACTTTTTGGACACAGTAGTATATGCAAAAACATTTCATAATTTTAATCTTTAGCGTTATAATAATAAATTATAGAACAATGACATTATTAGAATAATAATAATTTAGAAAATATGTTATTATTATTCTTGGAATTAATTAAAATATTATTTATCAAACCACGCTAGGAAATTTCGTTTGTTTATTTTTCCTTTTGGACAAGGATCTACCTTGTACCAAACGATTCGTGATCATAGAATTTTGTCTTTAGAACAAGATGGAACAGCAGATGCGTTAAACTGAGTTTTCATTCTGAGAATTTTTTGCACGTTTGTCACGTTTTTTCCAATGTGATTCACAATGCCGAGAAACTCATGATTTATTTTGACCAGGATATCTTTACTATATCATGACAGAGAATGATTATTTTTTTTGCTGATTCATATGGACGAGGAATTCCTCGATAAATTAATATTAATTGTTCTTGGGAAGAATCCGTCTTGTAATTATACATAATCTAAATGGTTCTTTGATTTGAATCTATGGATCAATAAATAACTGAATCAAAATACTTTGTAATGAAATGTCTAACTTACTTCGTTTATGTTTCGAAGGTTATAAATAAATAAAAACAATTTCTCATGTCAATCATTTAAAAAAAATAATTTTAAAAATCTCAATTAAAAATTAAATAATGACTATAAAAATAAAATTAATAATTTATGACTTTTATTTAACGCATATATCCGTAAAAAGTTTTTCGCATTAATAAAATATTCTTCACAAATTGAAAGCTGTAGTACTTCACTAATTTAAAAGTTATTCATATACTCTCCAGTAATGAAAAAAAAGCTATTTTATTTTAAAAAAAAAGCATTTAATGTGTTTCAAATATGGCATCTTGTGCAATTATAGCTGGGATTCACATGCACAATTTTCTATTGCTTTTTTTCAGCTATTCTATAATGATTATCACTGGAGCAACAACCCCATGATGGGCCAAGGGGCTGTTGCCCTCAGGTAAGAGATGTTGTCTTCTTATAGGATAAGGTTGTCAGCCCTACGCCCAACAGTCATATTAGACAGGGACCTATGATTTACAGTTTATTCCGAACCACTACAAATATCCACGATATCGCCGGGACTCGAACCCGAAACCTATCATATGAAAGGCCACAGCGCTAGCCAATTGACCATCAGGCCGCCTGCTATAATACTGTATAATAGTATACAGTATTATAGAATAGCTGAAAAACAAACAAAAGTAGATTTGTACATTCAATCCTTGAAGTGCTGTATAACACATTAAATATTTGTTAAAAGTAAAATAGCTTTTTCTTTCATTGTGGTTCGAAGATAGCTTTTTATAAGCCTCAGTCCTGAGAAAAGTATCTCCACACTTACTTGGTTTACTGCTAAAGCAGTCACTGTCTTTGCTAGTGAAAGGATTGAAGGATTCAAGTGAATTGTCTCCTAAAACATGCAAATTTTAATATTAATTTTTAGAATTTTGAAAAAAAATGATGCGAGAGTTGGAGTTTTATACCGGCTGCTTCAAAAATGCTCGACTTCCGACTCCAATTCCCCACATCTGCTTGTAATAACAGTGTAACGTCTCGGCCTATATTAAATCTATAATTGCTTCAAAAAGAGAGCCACTCATGGAACAATTTAACTTTTTTATTTATAAACACTATATATATATGTGTGTAAAAAATGAACTTTGGGTTATTATACAAAAAAAATTAAGTATTAAAAATTACATTTGACAACAAGTGCACGTTTAAATCACAAGTGCAGTTCACTCCAAGGTCGGAGATTTTCAGAGTCCTCCAGTCTATATCGAATCTAATTGCCTGGTCTGCGGCAGACCTTAATACCATCACACTGCGTGGCAAACGAGACCACAGAGAAACTTCACTTTGAAAAACAGGTGGAAGCTCCGGCCTATTCGGTCACTTCAGATAAAAAGAAAAACAACACTTCTGGGACTCTATCTTTTCTTTTGCAAAAAACCTCCTTTTAAGAAAATCCTTCAAGAGGGGGAGGGGAGGTATTCAGCTTCCCTCACTTCTCTTTGGAGTAGATATTTTCTCAATTCATGATCGATCATCCATCAAGATGGAAAATCTCATCGTGTAGTCTGTATTCAACCTGTAATTGTGTTGACCTGTGACGGACATACAGACATTCGTAAATTTCCTGAGTCTCATTATATGTGATACCGAATATCTGCTATCCGATTTGAGTGACCGGTTGTTTTCATTAGTGCAAAACACTAATTGCATGTAATATAACTACCCACAATACTGCTTTTCTTTTGTCAAATTTGAGTGATGGGTTATTATATGCTTGTCAAATAACATACAATCCTCTCTCCTGGGAATAAAATGCCAAAACTCTTCCCGTGAGAACAAATGCTACAATAACATGGCGGGATAAGTGGTATATTTGTTATATGCACGATTACAGATTTACAATTTATTAACATTGAACACGTGGTGTTATTTTTAGAGCACACTATGAATATGAACTATATATATGAATTATGTATATGAACTATGGTTACCTGTAATTACAAATATGTGTTTTCATTCATTAAAAAGTTATATCGGGGGGTATATAGACTTTTGTATCATATGGTATAAACATAATGTACATATATATCATTTCTGCACATAACAGAGAATATGATATTTTGAACTTTATTAGTAAAAACAAGTATAAAGTAAAATAAATTAATGAAACTATGGCTACTATCTACTACTGGCACTACTGGCTTCCAGACATATACTGCTACTGGCTACTATGGCTACTATCTACTACTGGCAATCTATAGAACTAATCAATTGAAATTCATGCCCAAATATTTACCATTATTAAGTACCTTTGTAATACGCTACCATTGTTATTATATCATAAACAATATGACTTGTTTCTACTTTCTCTTTGTATTTTTTATCAATAGTAATCTGATTTAATTTTAACAAAACGTATTACTATTCTACGCATTAATTATTATGATTCATTATCAGTCCTTTATTTATTGAGCCTTTGTTAATAAGATTATGACAAGTGATTTAATTCTATCGAATGATTGGTCTTAAATAGGAGGATAACAAGTCGGTGATTTAAGCTTTCATTGCAGGTTGATAAACGGGGTCCTCGAATCATCCTCCCAGGGTTGTTCTGAGCAGACGATAAAGTGGCCCTGAAGACGAGTAGCACGTATTTCATAATGCTTATTTAACAGTCTTCCCCTTTCTTCCTTGTCTGTTATCTCTCTGTTCACGTTTTCCAGTTTACAGTCCGCGCAGTACTTCGGACCTGCTACCATTGATTAAAAAAACTGAAAAGCGAAGAGGTTCGTTCGTGAGATAAATCTATCATGAGGGGTTTTCGAGATAAGAGGGATTGTTATCGGAAGTGGATTCGCATGCACTGAGTGTTTTCAAACAACCCAATCTCATCCAAACAAACCAAACAGAAAAAGAGATGATACCGTGACAGCAGAAGTTGATATGAATGGATTGTTGCGTAATGAAAAAAAGTTTTAATTCAAAACATGGGTGGTTTGTTTAGTTGCAATAAGAAGCTTCAGGAATAATAATGAGTGACTTATTTAAATGTGCTATACACACTTAGCAGCTTTGTGAAATTTTTCCTAATATGGCTTAGACTGCAACACAAATGAGTGGCTTCATAGACAAAACCATGTGCATTTTTTTTTTTTCAGGGCATTTTTTTTCAGTTTTTCTTACAATTATGGTTCTAGTATTATTAAATTTTAAAGGGATAGCAATGTTTCCTTTAATGTTGTGATTCTGTAACTTGAAGCATGGTCCCCAAGGATAAAGGTTTCAATTTTTACTATATTAAGATAATTTAGCATGATTAACACATTTTTATTAAGTATATATCTGAAATGACTTATCTAACATTAAAGCTTCTGACATAAATTTGTGAAGGGCTGAACAGGGAGGCTCAGCGCCAGGGAGAAGTCTCGCAGTTGTACTGGGAGGTCTGGAGCTTAATGGAGTAAAATAAAGTGTCTACGTCCTTTATTTACTCTCTGCCCCTTCGATTTTTTGTTTGCTGTCTTGCTTTATGTTTGCTTTGTTCTGCTTGTTCCTTCTTTGTGTGTGATCCTTATTGTAATGAATAGATTTCCAATAAAGCCATATATTACAACAACAACACAACATTGAGTCTTCTGACTTGAAGACGTTCAGTTCGAAGCGTGATAAGTGAGTTGAATAAAAAAATTCACGCTTTTAAGTTGAGTGCAATAAATCCGGATTCCTGAAAGCATTTTCTTTAATCTTCCAAAGAGAAATGATGGAATCCTTAAATGCTATCCTTAGAGGAAATCGTCTCAATTTTACCGTGCAGCCTCAAAATAGGTTGACCTATTATTGAAATGGTAGCACAATGGTTAACAAATTTCGATGGATTCATGGATGGTGGATGATGTTTTATATTTAAGATTAGGGATCAGTTTTTTAATTATCTTGCTTAATAAAACTGAAATTATCGGATTGTTAGCTTTATTAACGAATGCTTACAGTTCATAACTTGTACTACTTGCTTAAAAAATGGATCTCACATAAATTTTGAAAGATTTTTATTTTTTTTTAGTCTAAAGCCCTATTTGTGTATGAATTGTATGAATTTATAGAGAATGATAATTTTTTTTTGAGATAATGAATAGTGTTTTAACTATCTTGCTTATTAAAAGTAAAATTACATTAAAATAATGGATGGCTAACAATAGTGACGAATGCTGAAATTTCCCAGATTACTATGCTATTTGGTTAAAGATGGATCTGAAATATTTATTTTAGATCCAGTCAAATACACTGCTTAACTAAGCAGTGTATTTGACTGGATCTCAAGCAGTGTATTTGTATTATAAATACTTATCAATTATTGATATTCAAGCAGTGTATTTGTGTTATCAGTCAATACACTGCTTGAATACGAATTTATAAATAATTATTATTTATTTTCGAGATTATGGATCATTTATTTAATTATACTGTTTATTAAAACAAAATTTTAAAAAGTGGATGGATGAATGGCATTATTAATCAATGCTCAAATTTTACAATTTATGTTATTTAAAGATACTATATATCTGAAATATTTTTTGATAATCAAATGTACTACTTGAGTATGGATTTATGGAGGATGATAACTTTTTAACTATACCGCTTATTAAAACTAAAACTAGGAAAAAAATGGATGGCTAGCGTTACTAACGAAGACTCAAATTTCACAGCTTGTGCTATTTGTTAAAGATTGATATGAAATATTTTTTGATTGTCACTCCCTGCTGAATGATTATGGATGAAGTATGATAAATTATTTTCGAGATTATGGACACTTTTTTAAAATATCCACTTATTAAAAGTTAAAAAATGGATGGTTGATATTTCTATTGATGCTCAAATTTCACATCTTGTGCTATTTGCTTAATGATTGACCTCAAATATTTTTTTTTAGTAGTGAAATGCATTGATTGAATGTGCCTTATACGACTTTTTTTTTTTTTATTATCTAAGATCTATTTTTTTTAAATTCTAGCCTTTGTTTCAATTTTTCCAATGAAAGTTTTCGACACTTACCAGGTTTGTAAACATACTGGTATTGTTTATTTTTTTAATTAATAAGGTTATTAATTTTTTAATTAATATTTAATTTAATGATTTTTAATTTTTTTTAAAATTATTATTAATAAAGTTATTAGTTATTAGCGAATTTATGTTATTTAAAGCAAAATAGCTGTTCCTGGGTATATTCGAACTGCTCTAATCTCTTCCACATCTTGCGATTTATACCAAGCACCGTTTATACCATATTTATACCAAACAAAATGTTCCCATAAGAAATAAAGAGAAAATGATTAAGCTATTCCAAGCTATTCAAGAAAGGGCCACTTTCAGGTTCATGGGATCACTTTAACTTTTATTTACAAGCATTTTATATATATATATATATTTATATATATATAATGTACAGAACACTATTTAAAAAAATGGAAATGAAAATTATAAATTAGATACACAACTTCAGTTCATTCCAAGGTCGGAGATTTTCAGAGTCTAGTCTACGACGAATCTATAGCACCTGGTCTGCGGCAGACCGTAATTATCATAGGTGTGGTACACAAAACTCCAAGGGACTCACTTTTAAAACAGGCGGAACCTCTGGCCTGTTCAGTCATTTCAGAGAAAAAGAAAAACAACATTTCTTGTAGTCTTCAAAATTCCTTTCTTCTTCTTCAAAACAGTCCTTTAAGAAAATCGGTCAAGAAGGGGGACCAGGGGGAGGGGAGTCAGCTTTCGTCACTTCTCATTAGAGTCGACACTTCCTCGGCTGCTGTCAAAGTTGAGTGTTAGGTTGTTATTATGTACTTGTTAAAGAATGTACATTCTCTCTCCTGGGAACGAAATGTTGCAACTCTTCTCGTGGGAAAATGCTACACACTGCCTCGTCATTCCAAACAATAAATATTCTTAATGATCCTCTTACTCATAAGTAAAAGGGATAGCAAAAGCTGCTGCAAGGTGCTATATATCCATAAAAATTTATGTTCAAATGTGCATCACAGATTTATTAAACAAAAATTACAATTATTGACTATATAAATTAGTTTAAAGTTCTTGTAATGCAATCCTTACATCATCGGCAAGCAAAGGATAATTTTTTCCCATTGTTTGGCATTTGGCATTGATAAATGACTTCAAAATATTTCAGCGTTTTTTAGCATTCTTCGATCTTTTTTACATCCTTTGTAAAAATGCCTTTTCCCCTCTACATAATTCTTAAAGTTTAATCTCTTTAAGACAGGGTAGAGTCCGCTATTACTGGTGGTTTTTTTTTTTTTTAACTTTTACAATAGATCAGGAGTCTCCAAACTTTCCAGTCTTAGGGCCATACCGTTTTACTCCAGTAAGTACCATGGGTAAAAACCGTTTTAATTTTTCTGATATTATCTATAATGGCAGAAAAATTAAAAACTCATTAATTAATCTATGGTACTACTTACTTGTGAGGAAACATTTTCCAAAATGAAGTACACAAAAGATCTAAGTTAACCGATGAGCATCTTAAATCTCTTTTAATGATTACAGGTAAAATTGATCCGCAACTACAAACTATTGTCAGTGAAAATCCCAATTACATAAATCTCATTAGTATTTTTTTACAAGTGGATATCCCATTGTTTCATTCACGTTAATTTAGCTTTTCCGTTCCTGTGGGATTTTCAGGATAAAAATCAAAGGTTTGATTCAGGATATATACATTCCAAACACTGATGTACATACATATGCAATACTCTTTACCCCAACATAACTAACGAGGGTAACCGCGGGATGTTCACTAGTTTATAATGTTAGTGGGATTCATTTCAATTATTTGTTAGTTGTTATGCTTAAGTTAAATTTTCTGCGTATTGTTCTTGTCCTTAAGCTTTACCTAGCAATTAAATAAAACCGAGTTATTATCATTCTGCGTTTTTTTATCCAATCTATTACAGCAACAATATTCTCTGTTGCGGGCCGGATTGATGACACTGGCGGGCTGGATTTGGCTTAATAAAATGCAAATATAAAATTTCGGAAAATATAATTTATTTACTTCACTATTTTTAAAAATAATTTAACATTTATTTTATTTTGTAAATCCTATTTTCAACTGCATTTTATTATTGTAGATTGACTCATTGTAGCATACAAATCTAACTGAAAAATAGAAATAAAAACAAACTAAATTAAATGTAATATTTTGTAAAAAAAAAATTAGAACAATATTTTCTCCGCTGTTTTATGTACGTGCATTTTTTAATCTATTTATGTACGTGCATTTTGTATCTGAGTAATCGTATTTTTATAGCAACAACAGGTTGATATCTGTTTATTTCATTTAATTTTTACTAACCTTGGTATTTCTTTCCTCATGCAAGAATTCTTGACATTTGTTGTTGAATTTGAAAGACAACATACAATTAGATAGAATTATCTATATAATCTATCTAATTAGCTGATTTCGCCTTCGTTTAAGATTATCTCTTATTAATTTATATTGTAACTTCTCCTTGCAGTTTTTAGTCTTTATTTGAATCCATGAAATAATAATTAGCTGAGCATCGAAGTAATTTTTGGTGCATCTGGTTGAACAAAAAAATTCTGTCGAAGAAAGATGGTAATCTGTTGGAATAGGGTGGAATAAAACATAAGTCTCTCATTTAAATTCTTTTTGGACACTCTTGCAGTGTAGGATCTGGCTTTTGTCCTGAAGAAAGGATCACTCCTTTTCTCTTTACCAGTGAAGACAGTTTAACTGCTTTTAAGCGTCTTAACTATTGATATTTAACTTCAGAAGTTATTGTTTGATTGTCAACTAACAACTCATAAAGAACAATCGTCCAGAGTGGGCGATTATAAGAATCTCGCCCACTTCCCCTACACTCGACAGAATCTTCTTTAGATGCAGATCACTTTGATGATGCAAGATAGATCCTGAAAATAAAAAATTGTATAACAACAGATTTATTTCACGAAAAACAAAACTTCTGATTTATAAGACTCTAATAAGGCCGATTGTCACTCATGCTGGAGAAACGAGGACATTAAACATAAGAACTTAGATTATACCAGGACCTTTGAGAGGAAAATTTTGGAAAAAGAAAAAAGTTGACAATAATATATGGATTAGAAGACCAAAAAATGAAATTGAACAAATAATTAAGAATAGAAACATTGTGATATGCATCAAATCACAAAGAAATCGCTGGCTGATATGTACATCGCAGAGATGAGGGAAACATCATTAAAAGATTATGTTATGTAAATTGTTCAACAATAGGAAGTATCTCAATCCACCATCAATCATTCATCAATCCACCTTCCTCAAGACCAAGGAAAGGTGGATTGATAATGACGAAGAGAATCTTAGACAACAGAAAATTATTAACTGAAAGAGATTGGCATTGGAGATGAGACAGATGGAGAGTTGTATTGAGGCTCAAACCTGTACAAGGTTGTAATGCCAATAAAGAAGAAGAAGAAGAGATAGATCATGAATGGCTGATAAGTCACTGTCTATTGCGCTTGTCATTATTATAGAGAATCTGCTGAATTATTTTTTTGCAATCATTTCCATCAGATACACTTTCAGTAAATAAATATAAAGGTTAATAAAATCTACTTATATGTTTCATTTTAAATAAAAGCTATATTTGATTATTTTATGAATTCACAAAAAGGTGTTTTGATTGGATAAAAAATCAATCTTTATTGTATTCCGACTATGAATAAATATATAGCAGGTCCAAGCTAGGTACTTAGACATTGAACAAGAAAGATTAGTACTTTTCAGTCTTGTACAATCGTGTAATGTAACGTAAACAAGGCCAGAGATCTTATTAAAAACAGCAATTTTCCATCCCCCCCCTTCCTCAGAAAATGGAATGAATTATATGTGATTCTACATAGATTTCAATGTTTTCTGAAAGATAAATGGAAATAACACTATTAAACAATTATAAATTTATCTTCTGAACTCTTTATTTTGTACATGTCTGTTCTTTAGTAAAGTTTATTTTTCCTCTAAGATTTTTATAATATTTTTAAAAAATACAGTCTTTTCTGCAATACAAAAATACAAGATTAGGGATACAGAAATAGTGGAAAAATATAATAAAATAAAATAAATTAATTAATTAATTAAAATTAGAATAAAATAAGATAAAAACAAAATAAATAAAGCAAATATAAAATAAAAGTAAATATAAAAAAAATAAAAAACTAAAAAAAATAAATATAAAATAAAATAAAATAAAGGAAATAAAATAAAATAAAATAAAACAAAATAAATAAAGTAAAATAAAATAAAATAAAAAAAATAAATAAAAATAAAAATAAAATAATAAAAATAAAGAAAAAGAAAAAATGAAAAGAAAAGAAAAAAATAAATAAAATAAAAAGAATAAATAAAAATAAAATAGAAGAAATAAATAGGAAGAAATAAAAGAAAAGAAAATAAAAAACAAAGAAAAGAAAAGAAAAGAAAGATCAAATTGAAAAATTCTTTTAACTCAAATAATGCTTATTTAACTTTATAACTTTAAATGCAAGTATAGTTTTGACATTTTTAATTTCACATAAAAAATCTGCTTCCTCCATTCATTCACTTATGTCAAGATTTTCATTTACATCTGGTTCTGATATCTAAAAAGATTGAGACAGCTCTCATTTTTTTTCCTTCTAAAAGCAAATGGTGAAATCAATTACTTGAAGCAGATGTTTGCATTCTTTTGTCATTTAAATAAGGAAGCACTGAGATTCACTCACAATTCAAAGTATTTGAAGGTCACATAATAGCAATGGGATGGATCATCATAGAATTTTTTTCAATAATCATTTCTGCAGTTTGAATTCTTGTTAGATTGGTGAGTAATAAAAATAACAATAAGGCAAGTAGAAAAAAATATTTACTTTTGAACCTAAAATTATAGTTATTAATAAAATAATTACAATAAATGATAATTCATGACGTATGAATATATATATAATAACCTGCAGTAATATATGACGATATGAATTTGATTTTTTGCTTTTGCTTCATTTTTTAAAATTGCATTGGGTATCATAATTTTAGTTCAAAATGTAATTTTTTTTTTTTCTACTTGACTTATTATTATTTTTATATAGAAAATAATAAGTATAATTATAAAAATAATTATTAATTATAATTTATAAATTATAAATTTTATTAAGTTATAATTTGTTAATAATATTAAAATTATTATATTAATTATAATTAAATAACAAAAAATTTATTAATATTATTATAAATTATAATTATTAATTATTAAAAAATCAGCTATTTACAATATTACTGAAATTAGCGGAATTTTTAGCCACGATTATACAATAAAACAAAATGCCAATTTTATAAATCTTTACTATTTTTTTAATTAATTTTCAGTCAAATTTATGGAAGAGTTATTTAAAAGATATATTATTATATTTTAGAGAAGATATATTATTTGAAGATATATTATTATATTTAGAGAAGGTATATTATTATATAGTTATATATTTCTTAATAATGACAGTAATATATGACGATATGAATTTGATTTTTGCTTTTGCTTCATTTTTTAAAATTGCATTGGGTGTCATAATTTTAGGTTCAAAAATGTAAATTTTTTTCTACTTGCCTTATTCTTATTTTTTATACATAAAATAATAATAAGTATAATTATGAAATAATTATTAATTATAATTTATAAATTATAAATTTTATTAAGTTATAATTTGTTAATAATATTAAAAATTATTATATTAATTATAATTAAATAACAAAAATGTATTAATATTATTAAATAATAATTATTAATTATTAAGAAATTCAGCTATTTACAATATTACTGCAAATAGCGGAATTTTTAGACACGATTATATAATAAAACAAAATGCCAATATTAAAATCTTTACTATTTTTTCAATTCCTTCTATTATCTCGCACTCTTCCTATATATATCTTGTT
This sequence comes from Caerostris extrusa, assembly GCA_021605095.1. Lineage (NCBI taxonomy): Eukaryota > Metazoa > Arthropoda > Arachnida > Araneae > Araneidae > Caerostris > Caerostris extrusa. The sequence goes on from BPLR01010894.1 coordinate 84,142, forward strand.
AAGAATTTTCAATCGTTCATAAAATACTTTTTTATTCATCCACCCAAGTCCAAATACATTTTTTTGAACTTGTAGTGGATGACACTGGGTGTTAATATAGTTTTTTTCAAATATTAATTCAGTAATTAAATTTAATTAATTAATTTTAGTTTTTTCTAGATTTACCAGATAAACTTAAAAAAGAATGAAAATTATTTATAAACCACTTTCTTTTCTTTTACTACTTCTATAGTTAAAGTAGGAATTGACTTTAAAATTTTTTTTTTTTTTTGTAGCGTACTTGTTTAAATTAATTTTCAGTCAAATTTATGGGAGAGTTATTTAGAGAAGATACAGTATCGCTGTGCACTTTAACGCTCATTATTTGTTTAAAAACTGAAAATTTTGTACTATAACTGTCGACTATCTCTAATAAAATGGTTTTTAACTAAATCTCAAAATTGCGAGGATTATCCATTCCTACATAATAAAGCCTTTGTTTCTGAAGAAACCAGCAGGGGCACCCTTTTTTGCTTTTCGATTGACCACCATCTGTGTTGACAAATGACCAAAAAGTTTTATTACTCACCGTTCAAAACTGAAGTTGTGCTGTTCATTAGAAGGTACGATGCCCAATCACTAGCTATTTGTATTTTTGCCCAATCTGTCTAATGGTCTTCTGAAGCCAAATATCTAGGAATTATCTTAGATAAAAATGCTAACTCATTCCTCCCATATTAATAGCAATAAATATAAATAAAACATATGTCTTAGCATCTTTATGATTTTTATCAATAGATATTATCCTCTCTTTTTCTTAAGAGGCCTGTTGGCCTAGTGGCTCTGAATTCATTTTAAATTGCAAATCCTGGTCTGTTAACCCTTGCATGCACAAAATGACCTTAGAGAGACTAACCAAAATGGAAAAATATACATGTGTCCCATTATAACTTATGATTTTGTCTCAGTTTAGGGTTTTGCTGCAAAGTACGATATTAATTTTAATCACCTAATTGCGTATGATTACCAACTCCCATCGGTTCTATAGAAAGGATGACTTTTGGAGTTCCAAATGTTCACAAATTCATCCTCAAACTTTGCAGATAACTTCTATAATATTCTCAATTATATTTCAAAATTCTGAAACCCAGTTTTTTTGCCACTTTATGATTTTTGTCTTACGTCCAACGTAGGGATTGCAACACCGGTATATCGGGATACCGAATACCAGTATTTTGAGCCATTTGTACAATTTTGTAATCCCGGTATTCACAAATTTAAATACCGTTTCTTCGGTATTTACTAGAAAATTAGAATTATTGGTCTATGAAATTTATTTTTATCTATGAATTCTTATCTGTGAAACAGGTTAGAAGTTGTGAAGAAAGTGTGTAATATTTAGACAGTTTTTAAATTGGTGAGTTTGTTATTCACATTGTATTTGCATATCATATTTTTAGAGTTCAAAAAATATTTTTCAGATTTATTATAGATACTCTTAAATATATAGACGGTAACTAAAAAATTTATAAATAATACGAAATCAGTTATATTCAAAAATAATGAAATAAGAAATAAAGTAAATATTTAAAAAGTCAGCATTGCTAACAATTTCCGTAGATGCGCGACAATTTTTGACGTTCCAGGCTTAATGATAGTACAATTGATGCATTATGTTTTTGAGATCACATTTCAAAAATTTGTAACAGTACCACAGACTGAATAGTGATATTTTGCTCTTTTGTGATTTAAATAAATAAGATGTTCCTTTATTTTTTTAATCGATTACTGTCATACTTATAATTACAAATTTTTTGTGATATTTACATTCTCTAATAAAACTGGCAAATAAAACCAAAAAAATACCTGTGTTTTCTTTCTTTTTCTAAAATTTCTACTACCGGTATTAAAACCGGTATCCCGGTATTTAGATTAAAAAAAATACCGAATAACGGTATTGAACTTTTGGTCCGATATTGCAATCCCCAGTCCAACGCTAAACGCCCAAGTATAATTTGCAACCCATCTAGACTAACTAATTTAATGGAAAGAGTTCCGAACTTGCAACTGTCAGGTTTTTGCCTCCGAGCACCAATTCAAGTCATCCCTATCCTGCCCTATTAAAATCATCATATAACAGCAGTTACACCTCCCCACCCTCTTCATCCACATTAATATTTTTAAAAAAAAAATTTTTTGCTACATTTTCATGCTGCTATGTCTTGATTCTAAAAAATATTTCAGTTTTAAAATTTTTTCATTGGCTGGTTGCTTACTTGCATACCTTCATGTGAGAACCATTTTGCTACTTTCTGTAACCATCTCTTTATATTATTAGCAATGTACCCAACTACCAGGTAGAAGTTTAAGGTCCCCGCGAAGACAAGGTACTCCAATTAACCGGAATGACTGACGTGATAAAATGTTTTATTGACGTGACAAATGTTCACCGTTACATCTGCAAAAAACCCGTGACCTCTGAGAGATACCCCTCTCCTCTCGGTAGTTCACTAAAGAAAAAAGACAAACTTCAGTGTGTTAGACAAAACAAGTGTTTTAGTGAATGCACCTTTGGGGGAATTGAATGTTGATGAATCTGGACTTTGTCATGCATAACACGATAAGATGCTTGCCTTTTACTGCTGTGTTCAAAAAGTAAGACCAATTTATCAATTTAAAATTCCAAGGGGATTATGAATTTTAATTTTTCTTTTCTTTTTAGGTTGCTGGCACTGTCCTTGACTTCTGTGTGAAATTTGATGTCAAAATATTCGGTACTTACGTATCTGTAATATCTGGTATGAGTTAAGTGAACATTTTTTTTTTTTTTCTGATAGACACTCAAAATTGCGACATTTTTTTCTGAAAGTCTTCCTGGGTCTGGTCTTTTTGGTTTCTTCGCTCTACGGTCATGTTTTGCACCATTGGGCTAATTAGACCGGAACCTACAGTTTAACTTAGATTCCGAACCACTAATAAGCATTCATGCCCCCCGCCAGGATTCGAACCTGAAGACTGTGGTACCATAAGGCAAGAAAGAAGCCTGTGGTACCAAAAGTCAGAACGCTGGCCAATTCGCCATCAGGCTGCATCCACCTGGGAGACATGGTTTTCTTACACACCTTGAGACGTGACGTCAATTATCCCAAAAATGTCAACAAAATATATTATGGATTATACATTGACAGGGCAAATGCCCCTAACCATGATGAGGAAAACATATTACGTGGAATCCCAGCAAGTAGAGTGAGAGATCTATTGTAATCTTTTATGGGTAATAAAAAACTATCAATAGTTAATAGGGAAAAAGAAATCGATTGAAGTATTTGTTTTCGTATGGCAGAACACCCAACAAATTGTCACAAGAAATCCAGTTATTGATACAAGATGCTTTGTACTGTCATAGTCTTTAGGATGATGATAGTTTTTTATTACCATAGTCATAGTCTTTATGATAGTTTTTTATTACCCATAAAAGACGACAATAGCTCTATCACTCTACTTGTTAAGATTCCACGTAGGATGTTTTTTAATATATAGAATAGGGCATTTGCCCCGTCATTGTATAATACATAGTATATTTTTTTTTTGCATTTTGTTCACGTTGCTAGAATGTTTTAAAAATCATCTTTTATACTGAAAAATAAATTATAGTCAATAAATATTGTCTTCTTTTGCATGGATTGTACAACATTTTGGAGTACATTAAAATTCAAATAATATCATTCGTTAGATTCACAGATCTTGACAATATTTAATGTGCCCTAGTTCTAAAAATTTAGAAGACATCTTAAAAATTATGATTGGGAAAAAAATAAATTATAAAAAGTGAATAAATTATAAATTAGACACAAAAAGAAAAACAGTTTATTTTCTGTCTTGAAAATAAACATACCAAAAAAACATAGTAACTGAGCTGAATGTTTGATCAACTTCAACAAGGAGAACATCTCTATTATCATCTCTAATCTATCATCTAATCTATCATTATCTCATCATGTGATCATCTCTAACAGATTCTACACTGACGTTCTACACTGACGTACAAGGCTAAGTTCAGCAGTACATATCCTTTGATCATCCTAAAAATGTTAAATTAAGTACCATTCCGGAGAACGTATTGACCTAGAAGAGTCTCATTACGAAGTTATTACTTTATTCTGGATGATAGAATTATTTTTTCTATCATCCAATCTCAACGTGGTTTAGCATTATCTTCTTGTAGGATGAAAGAGTTACTACTTGCGTAAGGATGAGCGGGATGAGTAATCGGATAAAGAATTCTGTCTTTGTATGATTGAGCATTAACGGTGTCCCTAGAGACGAAGTACAGGTCTGCGCAGCCATCCAAAGAGATATCTGTCAACATACACGCATCATATAAAGTGAATCCACCAAATCTCTTTAATGGATAGGACAGAGATAATAGCGAATTGTCGATTCCAGTCAGATGGAAACGGTAAACAAAATCTAAACTTATTATTAAACTGTCTTGCCACAATTGTCTTACACTCCAATTGATATGTGAGAGTGCCCAATTAAATCTTTCATTTAGGTGACGGGGTATAAGAAAGCATGCAATACTGACATCTTGCAGATAATCCTCTTTAGTAAAGCTTTCTGAGCAGATTTGATGCAGATACCAGCCTCTCAATGACTGATATAGCTGAAATTCTGAGGGGATGTAGCTGTTCTGTGCCTCCTTGCATCTAGCCGCAAATAGCGACCATCTGCTGCTCCTGTAGCTCAAGGTCTTCTCCGACTGCACCTTCTAAACGCTGATTCTGTTCTTAGAAATGCATTCCACCATTTATATCCACCATCTATCATTCCCATTCAACTCTTTAACATCATAAAATGATTCTTTCTTGATTCTATTCATCCCATGGCTTGCCATGGTAATTCTTACGTACAATACTAATGTGTAAAGCTTGGCTGTTTCGAAATTACAATACACAGTTTATATCTGCAATAACGGAATATATCTATATACATTAAAATAAGTCTGCTTTCAGCTACGTGTCCAATGATGATAAATAACAGTAACTCTCTTCATAAGCATAACGTATTTTTATGCAGCATTACTTTTACGCATACTGCGTAATTTTTTATGATAATTTTTTTTTTGATAATGTGAATGCAACTTTTATGAATTTTTCACGGTAATAACTATGAAGAACAATGAGGAACCTATTATGAATCTGTTTTAAAATTTATATTTATAAAGAAGATCATGGATATTATTGATTGTCTCATAAGAATAATATTGAAATTTAACTATAAATGAGAACAGAAGCTGCATCCCTCTTCCCTCCTTCCATGAGGGACATGACGACAACTATAAATGATCCAATCTTTGATTTATCGAATTCTTTGGAAATTATAGCCCATTATTGGAAATTACACCTGAAAATTATTGGACGTATTTCTTTTTTAATATTTTTTATGTTTGAAAATGCGTGTATTTTTTTTTTCTTTTAGTACGTAAACATGCTTTTACTATAATTATGTTAGTATCTTTACTTATTAATTTCATCTGTATATTTAGATATATTATTCTTATATACTGGCAATAACGCAATTGCAATTAAATTTCACCCCAAGAACAAACAATTTCCTATGATTTCTACTTATTCTCCTGCAACAGACATTGGAGAAACTCTATAAGAAATACCATCAGTTTCTACAGAATTCAAAGGTGAAACAGTCTTGATGAAACAGTCAGAGATGGCAGTAGCATCGCGTAGAACAGGTATAAATGCGCAGTGCTTTCGCAGAGCTTTCATTTCTGTTCAAGTTATTCATGTGAAGAGGTTTTGACGTGATGATGACCGCACGACGGGAATTAACAGACTTTGAACGCGGAATGTTAGTTGGAGCTAGACGCATGGGTCATGCCATTTCGGAAATCGTTAGGAATTCAACATTCCCAGATCCACTGTGTCAAGAGTGTGCCGAGAGTATGAAATTTCAGGCATAACATCCCACCATGGACAGCGCAGTGGTCGACCGCCCGCACTTAACGACCGAGACCGGCGACGTCTGCAAAGAGTCGTAAATTCTAACAGACAAGCAACACTGCGTCAAATAACCGCAGAAATCAATGTGGGACGTACAAGGGACTTGTCTGTTAGAACTGTGCGGAGAAATTTGTCTTTCTTGGGCTATTCCAGCAGAAGACCGACTCGAGTGCCTTTACTGACAGAACGACATCGCTTGCAGCGACTCTCGTGGGCACGTGAGCATATCGGTTGGTCCCTATATGAATGGAAAACCGTGGCCTGGTCCGATGAGTCATGATTTCAGTTGGTAAGAGCTGATGGTAGGGTTCGAGTGTGGCGCAGACCCCACGAAGCCATGGACCCAAACTGTCAGCAAGGCACTGTTCAAGCTGGTGGTGGCTCCGTAATGATGTGAGCTGTTTTTTCATGGCATGGACTTGGTTCTCTGGTGCGACTGGACCGAACATTGACTGGAAATGCTTATGTTCAGCTACTTGGAGATCACTTGCAGCCATTCATGGACTTCATGTACCCAAACAACGATGGGATTTTTATGGATGACAATGCGCCATGTCACCGGGCCACAACTGTTCGCGATTGGTTTGAAGAACATTCTGGACAATTCCAATTAATGATATGGCCACCTAGATCGCCCGACATGAATCCCATCGAGCATTTATGGGACATCATCGAGAGGTCTGTTCGTGCCCAAAATCCTGCACCATCAACGCTTTCACAATTATGGACGTCTATCGAGACAGCATGGCTCAATATACCTGCAGAAGACTTCCAACGACTTGTTGGGTCCATGCCACGTCGAGTTGCTGCACTTCGCCGGGCGAAAGGAGGGCCGACACGATATTAAGAGGTATCCCATGACTTTGTCACTTCAGTGTATAAACATCATGTTACTCTAAATACCTTGCATGGTTTGGTTTGTCGCTCTATTGTCATTTTGTACACACTTTAGGCTAATTAGACCGGTACCTACATTTTAAAGTGGATTACAAACCAATAACAAACATCCA